>JAQQBS010001422.1:932828-949136 GCA_030347275.1 Microctonus aethiopoides | reverse complement strand
ATCGATTACTCTAACCATTTAGAAGATATTCGCATTCGAATCCCTGCGTACTGATTTTAATAGTTTTTTAATAAATATATTTCAAATTTATCCATTCAAGTCATAAATGTGAATATCTTCTAAATGGTTAGAATAATCGATTAACCACAAGAGACCTTTTTTGTAGAGCGTTCAATTTTCTATAAAACTATGTATTGATCATTTGAATCCGTTCATTGGTTCGTAAGCTACAAAATTCTAACGATAAAAAAAAAATTCTTCATATTATTCGAATGGAAGATCAAAAATCACGATGCTACACCTCTTAAAATTGAAATTAAGAGCTGCCCGTTTCACAGGTTCATTTATTAGTCACCTTGAACAATATTTTCATGGTAACAAAAGAAAAAAAAATTAAAAATTTTTATTTGGCCATCTCTAATATTTATTCCCCATGAAATATTCCAAAGGCATTATAATAATTATAAAACACATGATTATTAATTCAATAATAGTTATTTATGCTACAAGTGGAATAAGTAGCAAATAATAGGACAGTCAATTATTTTTACAACTACTGCTCGGGAAGTTGACTTTGAGAGGAAACAAAGGATTTGAAATTAATTTTTTCAATTATTTTAAATTTTAATTTTATTGCGTAAAAAGTATAATTTTTAACAGTATAACTATCTTATTTATTTTTAATTAAGATTTAATATTATATTTAATATTAGATTTTTAATCTGAATAATAAATTATTTATCATGGAAATTAAATGATACGTTTGAGCAATTATTCAAAGTAAGAATAATGTTTTTACCGGGAAATTTGATATTAGAAGATAAATCAACTGATTCATTAACAGTGGAATTATTGTTGATTTGTGATAATAGTTGGTTTGTATTAATAAATTCAGTTGAGTTAGGTTTTGCCTTTTTAAATGGAGGCATTTCCAAATTTCTGTTATCTTCATAGACCTCACTTTGGTCACTTTCTTCTTGAATAGTCGTAGTCGCATCAGTTGATGATGTAAAAGTACTTGGACATTCCTTAGTGTTGACATTTATGTTTTGTTCTTCGTTTTCATCAATTCTTTGTTCATTTTTAATTGCGACTTCTATGTATCCTTCTGCAATTTTATTTGCCTGCAATCTTCTGTGTTTTTTTATTTTTGTTATGTCAGCCCCAGAATTAGTAAGTAGAGTCGTATATGTTCGGCGGAAACTCTGACCCGTGTATCGTTCCGGTTCAGGTAGATTTAAATAAGTTGCAATTTTTTTAGGAACATTTCCAAATTTGTTTATACCGATTGGTTGTCTTGTACATTTACCTTTTTGGAAGTTCAAGAAAAATTTTGTACATTTGCAGTTTTTAGGCCGACAATTCATATATTTTTTTACAATATTATAAAATTTATCTGTTACTTCGAATTTACGTGTTTTATGTGTTTTAGTGTCTGGTAATGTTACTAACATCATAGAATTTTCATATTCTTTGATATGACTAATATCTATATTCCATAGTTCTTCTCGTCTACAAGCGCCATTTATACCAAAGATTGTTATAACCTGAAAAAAATTTTATTTTATTATATTTTACAGTTAATATAATTAAAATTAATAAATTATATAGACATTATCGTTCTTACCTTTTGATCTAATCGCTCAGTATCGGGTGCATTATTTAAAAAATTTGAAATATCTTCTGATGTGAAAACTTTGGCTTTCTTAGGTTGGAATCCAACATTTAGTTTTTTTATCAAAGCAACGAGTTCATGATATGTCTCAATGTTGACATTTTGGTTAATCATTAATGTTTTTTTTAGCATTGAATAATGTGGCCAGAGAGATGACGGTTTCAATGTTGATGATAAATCATTAAAATACTCTAATAAAACGTTTTCGGAAAATGAAGTTGTATTTTTTGCCGTTCTCCAAGCCATAAATTTATTGTAAGTATTCGTGTATAATTCTTTTGATACTTCAGGCAATAAATTTGTTGTTGCAATTTTATCTGATTCAACTAGTTCAGGTGGAGTTAAAAATTTTGGTAACTCACTCATTGTTTTAAATTTTTATTTTTGCACTTTTTTCAATGACAATATCTTTTTTGTATTTAATAGTTGTGCGTTACAATGTAAATTTATGAGGATTAGGACTGATCAGTGATCACTTGTTCTTAGTATATGATTTACATGAACGATAAAAAGTAAAATCAGATGGCGTTTCAGTAGTTTTTAGTATAGTGAAAAAGATAGAGGGAGTTGAACACAGATTGTACCCGTGAGGTTATGTTTCTATAATAGTATAGTTTAGGTCGAATCTATGCAGTTATGTCCTATTTAATCGAACGTGTGCGTTTATGAAACACGTATAGTGAAGTATGCAATTATATTATTGTGTATTTCAGAGATGACATAAGCGCTCGAAAAGTCAACTTCTCGAGCAGGCGTTGTAAAAATTACTATTATATTATTTATATTTTCTTTTTAAGTACATATTCACAGCACCTTAAATTAAAATAATTTCTTTTTTTATTTAATACATATTGTACATATAGATATATTTTATTTTAAATTGTTAATAAATCATCATCACTGTCAGATTGACAATGAGTATCAGGTGCATCCAACAGTGCGTTCGTTTCTTCAACTGTATTTATCTGGAATTTATAGAAATATTTTTTTCTTACAAAAAAATATATTAATGATATTAATTTCATTAATATCTGTAGATGCACGACGTATTAATGAGTGTTTTATGAAGGCGAGTTGCAATTATAAACAAAACATTACTAATCATATTATCGAAAATTAATAGAAAAAAAAAAATTTTTGTTTCAGGATCTTAAAAATCTATAGTGTGCGTTACAAACAAATAAATGTGCTGTAATGTAAAATTAAAAAATCTACTCATTGCAAATAATACTATCATGCAATTATATAAAACTCTTTGGAGTTATGAAAAAATAAAAAATAATAAAATTATATAAAAGCAAAACTAAAGTCTTTGAAGTATTAATACTTTCTTTGAGATTCTATAATAAACTATATGTGTATATAAAGCTTAAAAATTAACAATACTCGTATCATCATCACATAGCCATCATTTATAAATCCTGAAAATAAAATTAAAAAAAAATATAATTCAATTGCAGAATAAATTAAAATATGCACAAACCTTTGTTTTTTTATACATAAAATAATCATAAAACTCACCATTTTTTTGGTTACATGCACAAATAAAGTGGTTTCTAATCTTCAATAAACCGTGAAACTGTATTACCATCACGAAACAAGTGTAATAAATCGAGTCTATCAAATGAAACCTTTGCAAAACCAATGTGAAAATTGTGCAATAATAATATGAAATTAATTGTGAAAAAAAAAAAAAAATGGTGAAGCATTAAATGATTAATTAATTAATTAATTGATTAATAACAATATACTTTACCCTTGAATATTGCATTCGGACATCTGCTTTCCGATAATACCACGAACAACAACAAGATTTTAAATACTTTCGTCGTTCAGTATTTAAAACACAAACTCCAATGATTATTGCAACAACTACTCCACACATTATCAGAAATACAGTGAGCGCTTAAATAATATAAATAAATTTTATTTAATTATAATAAATCATTGTTATATAATTATTAATAAATGTTATTTAATAGTAAATAACTCACGGGATGTATTAACTAAAATCATCGGTACATTTGAAGTTGAAGGTAAAATTGGTTGAATTAATGAGCGATTTGAGCACAATCCATTTTCTAATAATTCCAATCCGTCACTGCACAAAATATTCTGCAATAAACAAAAATCACATTAATTAAAATACGTCAGGTCATTTGTTTAATATGGGGAAAAACCAACAATTATCACAGATTATAACCGTTCTTAATTTTAATATGAAAAATATTCTCTCTCAACATGTTAAAGATTAAGAAATATAAGAAAAAAAAAATACTAATATATTTATCCTTAATATTTCGTCTTTGCAAACAATATACTATTCACTCCTACACATAATTATTATTATTAATATTTATTTAGTACATGCGCACTCAGTGTATGCCAATCAGAGTGGAAAAATCTTGAAAAATCACGCAGTAGATTAATTTATTATTTTTAGTAAATTACAAAAATCTAAAAGACAAATGCATTATGTTATTTTTATTCGATGTCACGCGTGTATAACGATTGAGGTATTACAGCTTGATGTCTTCCGGTGAGAGTGGGAAAAGAGAAAAAAAATAACTAAAAGAAAATAATAATGATAAAAAAAAAACATCTTTTACTTTATATATTTAAAAAAATGAAAAAGCTGGTGGATAAATAATTTTATGAATCATCATACAACCCTGGTAATATGTGCCGAAAGGTCCTGGGAGTTATCCGTTACGCTTATATACCCTCAGTATAAGGGTGTAGTATCTACGCACGTGTATTCAATGACTATTACAGTCCCATAAATATATTTTAGAAAGAAAATTGCCGACGATGCCACATGGTTGCCAGAACACGTTTTACAATGTTGTATAACTAATCGTGAATGTTTTATACAAATAATTATATCCACATGGACAATTATATTTATAGATTTATTTAATATTAAAGTAGACTAATTATATATAATAGAATTATTATTAAATATTTTTTTTTAATCAGAAAAATAGATTAGAAAAAATTTGGGGAGATGAAAAAAAAATATGAATGGGATTTTCATATCGAATATTGTGATTATAAGCTCAAAAGCCTGCTAGAAGACATAAGGGTCGTGCAGTGTATCTTCTTCCTAGAGTTTTAGGGCGTCTGGCAGGAAGTAAAATCTTACTTTTTCCAAATCCCAACCAGACACTGCACTCATGTGGATCAGATGAAACTATTTTTGTTTATTTTTTTTTTAACATGACTCCAATTTTATATTCACATCGTTATAATAAATGTATATACATTTTTTTTTTTTTTTTAGGTTAATTTTATACTTTACTACGTCTCAAAAAGCTGATTCTTTATATTTTTTTTGAAGTACTTGAAATGTGTATAATGTTATTTGTGGTGTAATTAAAAAATTGAAGAAAAAAAAATGAGAATTTATTTTTGAGAGTTTTTAATTGTTTGATAATTATAATTATTGTGTGGTATTTATATTTATAAGTAAATAAATTTGAGAATTTAATTATACGAATAAGTGATTATGTAGATAAATATAAATTAATAAATATTGCAAATTCATACAATTTTTGCAATCATATTTAGGTAAAAATGATTGATATCTTCTCAGTACTGATTATACAGTTTTGATGAGATAAAATTAATGACGCAGTATTACTTTCTATTTTCATGTTTTATATGTTATATACATATAAATCTAATTATTTAATTTCATTTCACATCACAAATAAATTTAATACAAAGTCCTAATGATAGATTTTATAAATGGAAATTAATATTTAATATAAACCCAATACAAAATAAATAAAAATAAATATAAAACAGTACAATATTTGTTATATATTAATTAATTACATAAATTATTAAAAATATATAAAATATAATTGCAAATGGAGTCACAAAAAATCCCCCACAATAATTAAAAAATAAAAAAATGAAAAAAATCATAAAATATTCATGTTAAATTAAATTATTTTCACAAATGTAAATTATTTATAATAATTAAGTGTGAAAATAAAAATTATTCAAACTACGTGGGTTTAAAATTTATAAGAACATTAACTCTCAAAATTTTTTTTCATAAAATATTTGTACATTATAGAATTGTTATTTTCTTAATAAATAT
The DNA here is from genome assembly GCA_030347275.1 of Microctonus aethiopoides. Taxonomy (NCBI): domain Eukaryota; kingdom Metazoa; phylum Arthropoda; class Insecta; order Hymenoptera; family Braconidae; genus Microctonus; species Microctonus aethiopoides. The sequence goes on along the minus strand of JAQQBS010001422.1, from coordinate 943,350 downwards.
ATTTAAAATCGAGTGGTATTATTTATATTTGTTTATAGTGATTTGTATTTATAAAAAATATAATGGAATTGGTATAATTCACGTGTTCAATCCCCACCAGCTGATCAAATGATGAAAGATTTGTAAGAAATATATTTAATGGAGGGGATAATTCGAGAACTCAACTCAACTCGACAATTATTACTCTCGTCTCTCTGTATGTCGTCATATGAATTCAGTTTGCCTTTGGACATCGTGTAGGATAGGTCGATTTGTCTTTGAATATATGCGGTTAATAACCTCAGCAACTTTCACTCGATATTGTATAATTTAATCCGCATTCGCGTGTACATTTTGCAGTGAATGATAGTGTATAAATCATCGCATTGAAGTAAAAAAAATATTCACAGTATATTTTATTTAAACATAAACCCAAATATATTTATATTTAGAAACAAAAAAAATAAATGAGTAATAATTTTTAGTGAATTATTAAAAACCAAAATTTACAATTTTTGTAAGTATTCTACTTTTTTAATTTATTTATTTATTTATTTATTTATTTATTTATATATTATTCTCATATGTATTGTTTTATCAATTCATATAGTATCGTGATATTTTGTAATCGAATGAAACTTTATAACTAATTTAGTTTTATATTTTTATAGACGTTAAATTTTTACAAACATTTCTTTTCTTATCATTTAATATCCACTATTAACACAAACATAAATTAAAATTGAAAAATAATATTATCAACAGTTGCGACGTATATTTTTTAAAAATCCAACTAACGGAACACACAATTTCCGTAGAAGATATCAAAGCGGGAGTTGAGTATGACATCATTTAATATTGTCGATTCAAGTGAATATTTTTTTTATTTATATTTGCACATTATCTTCAAACATAGAAAAAAAAAAACATCTTGTGGCGTCTACTAGAAAAATTTATCAATAAAAAATATCATTTTTTAATTCACGATTAGATATTCAAGTTCATGTGATAATTCACATAGTGATAGAAATAAATATTTTTCAAACAAATAATTTTATTTGCGAATATTAAAAAATTTTCTTCAATAGAAATTTATTGTTATTTTTTTTTCCTGTGTGTAATTAAATAGATAAAAGTATATCAAAATTAATATGTCGAATAATTGAACAAGCGACACATGTTAAATTATCACTATTGTAATTAATAACAGGAAAAATTACAAACATTATTTTTATCAATCCACATGTCTCGATAGTTAATCGTTATCCACGTCAGCCTCTTTGCAATTTGTTATTCATCAATAATGAACAATAAAGCAGTATATAACACTGCAGCAAGAATAATTAATGCGAATTCTTACATAATATATTTGTTGTATTTAATTATATACAATTCCAATAAATTATTCCGAGAAAAACAAAAAGAAAAAAAATATATATATTAGTCAATAAACAAAATTTCCTTTCATTCCAAGCTAACATTAGATATTCACAGTACTTTATATTTTATAACAAGCAATACATTGTAGCTGGATTATCTCAGGTAATGTTAGCTAAATAGTTCAATGATAGATTAAAATTTTCCTACAAATAAAATATATTATTATTAACTATTTATTCATTGTGCAATTTAGTCTTTATCCATGTGAAATATTCAATGGAAAATAAAATATTACAACAATGTAATTGATAATTTGCTGAGTGCACTGTGTCCCATAATTATATTTTAAATAAATAAAATAATTTTAGTGTTCAAGTAATATATTTACTACGAAACATTAAAGGAATTTACGAATTGAAGAATAAAAAACTATCAATGACATACTCAACCGGACGAACTCGTTTCCATTATGTACGTGTTGGTTTTGTTGAAAGATCACTATTTGTCCTTGACTGGTATTGTGTGTGTGTGTGTGTGTGTGTGAGCGACGCTACATGTATATATGCATTCATACGATACATGTGACGTGCATAATAATAAAAATTTAAAATTATTTCAAGTATAGAAATTGAGAAAAATCATTTTGAAATAATTTTCCGTACGTTATTTTTGTTATCAATTTTAAAATAGTAATTTTTGGTAAATAATAAGATAGAGTAGACGTTGATTTGTAATCCTAAGTTGTAATGACGCCTAAAGTAATATAATTTAATATTATAATTAGGAACCGTCTTTGGGGAATCCCCAATTGCAGGTCAATTTTCAACCAACGAGATGTTGTATAGGATAAAATATATATTTCGTATTGCAATCTTAATAGCCTGTCTCGTCCTATGTTTAAGCAATTTATTACCAAACAATAATGAAAGTACCTGAACTTCAATTTTCAAAAATGAATGTTTACCCTATTATTATTTTTTTTTTTTCTCACCGATAACAATCGTAGATAATAATTTTTGGTTTTAGTTTAAATATAGATATAAATTATATTGATATAAATTAAAATAAAAAATAAAAATATAGATATAAATTATATTGACATTTTAATTCAATTAATTTTTTAATTTATTTTTCAGATAAAAAATTAAATTAAGGACAATGTTTTGGCAGCCATGTGGCGGCGCCATTATTTGGCTAATTTTGATGTGTTTTGTGGTATCATCGCGAGGTTTTGAATGTCCACAAGGACCAGGTTGTAGTGGTTGTAATATTATTCCAAATGGTGAATATGAAATTGTTTGCCGAACTACACCAACGAATTCTGCATTTTTAATTAAATACAGACCGCATAGTTATGTTTCAATTACGTGTATTAATACACCGAATTGGCAAAATTTTCATCTTGGTGAAACGGCAAAGATTCAACATATAGATGCTATTTATTTTAAAATGTGTGAATTGCCAACTGATAGTCAATTAAGTGCTGTTGTGGAAAAATTAGTTACTGAAAATATTAATGAATTGGATTTTCGATCATATGATAATTTATCGTTGACATTATCAAAAAATAGTTTGAAGAATTTTCATGAAGTGAAAAAATTAACTCTGTCTAGTAATAGTTTGACCAATGTGACTGATGATTTGCTGAGTGATTTACCGAATTTGAGAATATTAAATTTACAAGAAAATAATTTGAATAAATTGCCAATTAATTTTTTAAATATTCCAAGTTTGGAAGCAATTGAATTGAGTAATAATAAATTAGAAGTTATTGAACCGTGGGTTTTTGATAAGCTCGAGCAATTAAAATTGCTCAATCTATGGAGCAATAAAATCACCGAAATAAAACCACAAAGCTTTGACAAGTTAACTTTATTACAATCTATTGATTTACAAAATAATAAATTAAAAAAATTACCAGTGAATATATTTGCTCGATTATCAAATCTACGAGGAATTAATTTATCAAGAAATAATTTCACCGCTAATTCTTTTCCTGACAATTTATTTCGTGACAATAAAAATCTTCGAGATGTAAAATTTTTTGAAAATAAACAAAACTTAACGACATTACCAAAGAATTTTTTTGGTAATTTAACGGAGTTAACAACTGTGACAATGAGACGAAATGGATTAATTCATTTGCCAGAAGATTTATTTTGGGGAGCAATTAATTTGAATTACTTAAATATTGAAAGAAATTATTTAATAACATTACCATTACAATTTTTTCGAGATTGTACAAATCTAACGACACTTGATCTCAGCTTCAATGACATTCAATATTTACCGGATGGGATTTTTTCATCATTACGTAAATTAACAAGCCTGGATCTATCGAAAAATCATCTAACATCTATAACAACGTAAGTATAAAAAAAATACTTTTAAATATTTTTTTTCCATTAATTTTGTGTACGAACATTTGTTAATATATTAATATTATATTTCAGAAATCTATTGAGTGGCATGTCATCATTGACAACTTTAAACATGGAACATAATGATATAAAGTTCATTGATCCACATGCCATGCGAACTTTGCAAAATTTACGAATTGCAAAATTTTCATACAACGAATTAACATTAAAATCTATTGGATTTAATACGAAATCTGAATTTGGTTTAATATCACCATTTGAACCTGTTCAATCTACCATCGAGGAATTGCATTTGGCTTACAATAATATAACAGATATATTCAGTGATTGGAGATTTGCTACACATCTTACTAAGTTAAATTTAAAAAATAATCAACTACGTTTCATTCGAGTAAGTTAATAATTTAAATCACAACAAATAACTATTTTAATTCTCTCATATTTATTAATTATTTTTTTACAATTCCAGACAGTGGATCTTCTATTTTTATCATCACAAATCAACATTGACTTGAGTTCCAACGCTATAGAAACAATTTGGCTCACAAGTAGAGATTTTATGTTCCAAACATCACCGCGAAATGTTATTATTAATTTTGAAAACAATCCAATTAAATGCGATTGCAATTTATACAACGTTCTACGTTTTCAAGAGGGTAGATTACATCCATCATTACAAAATTCATTTGACTTAAGGACAAAAACTCTAAAGTGCAATGGACCAGGACCATATGAAGGAGTTTCATTGAAAGATTTAAATTCAAATACATTTTTATGCGCAGTTGAACCAACATCTCGTAATGACTCGTGTCCCAGTCCATGTTCTTGTGCTGTAAAGCCAGAAACAAATGCTTTCTTAATTGATTGCGCTAATAAAGGACTTTTACACCCACCAAAAATACCAAAAATTCCTGCTGAATATCAAAGTTTACATGTAGAGCTAAATTTATCTGGAAATTATCTAACGACAATGCCATCAATGACACAGCGAGGATATAATCAAGTTACCGTGCTTTCTCTCGCTGATAATAATATTGAAAATATTCCTGTGGAAAATTTATCAGATAATTTAGAAGTATTAAATTTACAATCAAACAATTTAACACGTATGAATTTAGAAACTTTAGATTTTTTTATTAATTCTACAAAATTAAAAACACTTGTGCTTGATCGTAATGCTTGGGTTTGTGATTGTGAGTCGCGTGATTTCCTGAGATTTATTCAAACGAAACGAGTAAATATGCCGGAATTACAAAATGTAACGTGTGGTTTATTTGCTAAACCAATTTTTGAAATGACACCAGATGAATTGTGTCCGGTAATGATTGAATGGATAATTGGTGGTTGTATTGGCGTTGCATTACTTGGAATTATTATTGGATCCATTGCTGCAATGTATTATCGTTATCAGCGTGAAATTAAAGTGTGGTTATTCGCGCATCAATGGTGTTTATGCTTAATTACTGAAGATGAACTTGATAAAGATAAACTTTACGATGCATTTATAAGTTATTCTCACACTGATGATGAATTTGTTATAAATCATTTGGTGCCAAAGTTAGAACAAGGACCAAATCCATTTAAATTATGCGTACATTATCGTGATTGGCTTGCAGGCGAATGGATACCCACGCAAATTGCTAGATCTGTTGATGATTCAAGACGAACAATTGTTGTATTATCGCCTAATTTTTTGGAAAGCATTTGGGGAAGAATGGAATTTCGTGCTGCACATAAACAAGCTTTAAGTGAAGGTAGAGCAAGATTAATTGTTATTCTTTATGGTGATATTGGACCAACTGAATCACTTGATCCTGAGCTTAAATCTTATTTAACTATGAATACATATATTAAATGGGGTGATCCATGGTTTTGGGAAAAATTGAGATATGCTTTACCCCATCCAACTGATTTAACGAAAAATAAAGTGGCAAAATCATCAATATTCCAAAGACATTCACCGAAAATTCAAATGGGCAATGATAAAAGTGAATTAATTGATACAAGTGGAAGTTCTAAAACACCATCAACTACATCATCAACGCCATCGTATAATACATTAAATACTGTTATTTCGATGGACGATGAAATTAATAAAAATGCTATTAATAATACCCTAACGAAGGAACTTAATGAAACAATTAAAAGTTTACCACAATCAGCTATTTCATCGAGTAATGATGATAAATTTAAGTGTAATGGGAAATCAATTATGCCACAATGGACAAATGTTTAAAGAGACTTTTTTTTTTTTTTTTTTATGAACGAGTAATAATTGTTGGGATTACTATCCATTATGGTTCAATTGATTAATCAATCTTTGGAATATAATGAACGATAGTTTCAGAGGCTTTGAAGATCGATAAAAATCCTACAATTATTTATTTATATGTTTACGTATGTATTATATTTCATCAATTTGAGAAGAAATTTTATATGAGACACTCGATGTAAATATAGTTAATAATATTCGTTGAAAATAATTAATGTTTGAATTAAACGTGACAAGTCTCAAATGAAATTTCATCAAATTTCATCTAATACTCATGAATAATCATCAACATTATGTATAATTAATATTATTTTATATATGACATTTATATTATAAGAGTTTTAAGTTCAAATGTGAGACTGAATTATTTGTGTTAATGATTTCTATATGTAACTTTTGTTTTTTCATATTTAAAATAAAAAATGTAAAAAAAAAAATTAAAATTAAAAGGGAAAAAAATCTCTTACCTTTTTTTCGCAGACAAGCGATGTATGATAATTAATATAAAGATTGCACAGATCATCATCATCAATTGTATTCATATTTTCCGCGACTTCTGATGCAGCGCAGACGAATGTAATTTGTGTGGAACGATTTTTGTTTCCTCCACATGGAGAACCGTCTGTATAATTAAGATACAGGCCATGTACACTCCATAATAGTTTTGAATTAGCTTTACCGCCGATGGTACGTTGAGAAGCTGAACAAACTCCTGAAAAATAAATCCAAGTGTAAGTAAAAAAAAAAAAAATTCTTTCACAAAAATTTAATATTATTTGTTAATTTTCTTATTTTCTTTTTAAACAACCTGCATCTTTTGCTCCTACACTTGCTTGACAGGCATTAGATAATAAAGGTTGACAAATACTGAATTTATATTCTAAGCCAGCTTTTGTTTTCACAATCGGTTCTTTGCCCTTCAGTGAATTTAAATCATAGCTAAAATTAAAAAGAAAAAATAATTATTATATTTAAATTGAAAATGAAATACATAATACAAATGTATGAATTAATTTTTAAAATATTAATAATAAAAATACTCTATTTTCGTGACTGGATTTGTTATTTTACAAGGCGCTGCAGTTTTACTGCTGTAATTTTCTAAATCCTTTTCATTACATGCAGCAGCCGTGCGCCAATTTAATTTATAATGACATACATCTTCTATTCCTATAAATACTGGTGCGGTGTTCTGAATAAAATAAAAGATAATATTAAATTATTAATCACAATGTTTAAATAATAAAAAATAAATGATAATTAAACTTACAGTTGCATTATAATCACAGACAAAAGTTATTGTTGTACGAAAGTGTGGAATTTTAGTACACACGTCTCCCATTTCATATTCAAGAACAAGAGGTTTAGCGTGCAATTTCATTGAATTAATTGATCCAAGACTTTTATAACTGTGTAATAAATAATTACAAATCGATACAAAGAATATAAATGAATTTGTTTCGACAATTTCGAATGAATAATAATTATATAATTATACCTAAGTTTGTCAGAGTTAATTCTCAAACATGCTCCAGAATTATCTAGACAAACACTACGATATCCATAAACAATTGGATGACAAATATTGAGTATTATTGATCTATTCTTATCAATAGCAACTTCATAATTATTTGCAAGTTCTTTTAAATCACTTAAATCATAAACAGTTCCATTATCGTCTGTGACTTTACAACTAATTGATGGCAATGATTGACCTGGATAACGTGGACATGCCAAAGCTGTTCGCCATATAATAAAAAAAGAACAATAACTTTGTTCCTAAAATAAAGAAAAAAATTGTTAATTTTATATTTTCAATATTTTTTAGAATTTAAATATCTATTTACAACACCATTTTGGAATGCTTACATATGGAAATAATTCAGGATACGAATCTATGGCACCATAATCACACATCATAATTATATGAAGTTGATAATTAACATCATCTTTACATTTATCGCCAGTATATTTATACATAATTCTCCCATCTTCATGGGTATGTTCAGCTACACGCCCTAAATAAAAATAACCATAAAAATTATTGATCAGTGTAAAGAAAATTATTATTAATTCATATGAACTTGGATATTTATATATTATTTATTTCATATAAAAATTAAATAATATATGTTTATACCTAATCCTTTTTCTGTTTTGTTTCCGAATTGTAAACAGGCACTGTAACCTGGAATTCCATTACAATTTTTGTGTAAAGGTCCACAAATTTGTATCCTGAATGTTTCATTTTGACTCTCATGATTAATAATATAATCATCATCTCTATAAAGCTTTTGGAAATCCAATGGAATACCTGATTCATCAAATCGACAATTCCAGGATGATTCCTATTTATGTGTGTGTGCAATAATAAAATTATTAATTAATGAATAAATAATTATGAATAAAGTTTTCTTATATATTATTATTAATTTGATACATATTATGTGTGTACTAAGTAAAAAAATGACTCATAAATGTACGTTGTAATATTTCCTTGAAATAATTGATAACACCGTTGATAAACAAAAGGGCAATGTGTGATACAGTTTGTTATGAGTGCAGTTTATTGATTGAAAAATAAATATAAATTAAATTGATATTTAGTAGACATATTTACCTCGGAATTTGCATTTTCAACAAGTGTGATAATTAATAACCACAAAATAATTGGCCAATTCATGATATATATTATATTTATTATTTATTATTTTACAACAAATTAATCTACATTACCACGTACATAACATAACCGCGTCGAATGTTATATATTAGTAATTCGCCTTTATCGAAATGGTAAAAAAGTATGAGCTTATGCACCGCCACTACTGCGTTGGACCAATCAGAGGTTAGGAAATATTTGAATTGATTTTAACGGAAGTTAATCATGCGCGCGCAATCTATATTTATTTTTCGATTTATTTTCACATAATACATATACACATATTATTCGATAATGTATTTATATATTTATATTATTAATATATTTATGTACTATTTATTATATATGCATGTGTATTGGTGTGTGTTGGTGTGTTTGGCATGTAGTCAAATATTAAACTAAATTATTGGCCATTTCCGGTTCGGTCGTTCTCGGCAGCCATTTTAGTAAGCCAATTTTGACGATAGAACGATTTTTCATACACAGTGCGACAGTGTGGTAATTGGAATTTATTTTACCGAAATAAATTACGTTTATTATTTTAAAGACTTCACATATCTTTATTACAATGTAATATAACTCAATTTATTCTTAATATATAATATATAAGTTATTTATTATCAATTCAATCTACAAGGAATGTTTTTTTTTATACATTTTTGATGTGTTGAAAGAAAATATTTATTTTTGTTGGTTAGCGTCATGATGATGCGTAAAACATTTATTCTTTAGTATTATTAATATATATTAATATAAGATTAATTATTTATTCGCATAATATAATATAATATAATATAATGTAACAATGATGGTGTAAATGAGGTTATATTTGATTTTTTTTAGAATATATACATATATATACACATATATATTGATCAAAGATGTCGAATGGCAATGGAGATCATGATGAAGAGGGATACGTAGTGAAATTACGTGGATTGCCATGGTCAACAACAGTTGATGAAATTCTAAAGTTTTTTAGTGATTGTCGTATTTGTCATGGCAAAGCCGGAATACATATGACAATGTCACGTGAGGGACGTCCAAGTGGTGAAGCTTATATTGAAATGGAAACTGAGGAAGATATTGAAAAAGCATGTAAACGAGATCGAGATCACATGGGACATCGTTATATTGAAGGTATATATGTGTATACATGTATATAGATGTTATTTTAATGATGAAATTAATGACTACCAAAATTTTTGAGGTTAAAGTCCAAATATTGGGATTGTAATGATTGTATTTAATATTAGCTGCCAAACAATAATAATTCAAACGCAAATTATATGGAATAAGCTATTAAATAGAATTATTGTTATAATTATTGCTGTATTTATTTGTTTACAGCGATAATTTTTATTATTTGTTTTTTTTTTTTTTTTAATGAAGTGTAAATATTTTTTGTAATTTTTTTTATGGATAGGAATGATAATAGTGATTTTTTGTGATGTTATTTAAAGATTGTATAGCAAATGAATTTTGTTTTTGTTTAGTATAAAATGTAGGATTAATTTTTTGATATAAAATGTTGAATAATTTTTTTTGTGGATTGGAATTTAAAATATGTTTATATTGATTATTGCAGTATTTAAAGCAAGACGAACTGAAATGGAGTGGGTGGTAAAACGAAGTGGCCAAAATCTTGAAAATGCAATGGATGATGGATGTGTGAGATTACGTGGATTACCATTTGGTTGTTCAAAAGAAGAAATAGCACAATTTTTCTCAGGTATAATAAATATCATAACGCAAGTATAGTCACTTTTTTAATGCTACATTACAATATTTTTCATGCCCATGATTTTAAAAATACTTGTTTTTTTTCTCTTGAAATCTTTTTTTTTT
>JAQQBS010001422.1:897934-932818 GCA_030347275.1 Microctonus aethiopoides | reverse complement strand
TATTCATATATTTATTTATGTACATATTGGTATCTAAAAACATATCAAGTAAATGATAATTGCTTCAGTAAAATTAAAATTAATTTCATGAATGTTTTTTATTCTTCATGTTAAAGACATAACTAAAAAAAAAAACATGTTTTAAAATGTTTGTTTATTAATTGTCGATTATAAACAGCATGATTGCTTTATTTGGCAATTAACAAATCCTCTAAAATATCAGTAATTGAAATTATCATTAATTTATTTTATTAAATGCTATTTATTCGTGTTTAATATTAAAATTATCATTTAATTGTTCATTTATTTTTTTCTTCTACTGTTTATAAAACCTTTATCATAATGATAATTGTATATTATCGTTGATGTGAAAGAGAACAAATATTGTTTCTATAAAATGTATTTTTTACATTCAAGGAACTTCTGTCAAGAATAGAATTAAATATAAAAATGGGTTTTTTTTTCCTTCTAATTACTTGCAAATGTAATTATGATTAATGGGTAATTTCGCTACAATATCGTTGTTTGATTATGTGTGTGGGTCAGGGTTGGAGATATTGCCGAACGGGATTTCGCTACCAACAGACAGCTACACGGGCCGCAGTACTGGGGAGGCTTACGTTCAATTTGTTAACAAAGATGTCGCGGAGCGCGCTCTACAGAAACACAAGGAAAAGATAGGACACAGGTGGGGCACTGATGCTAGATGGGTTTGGGTATAATTTATCATTTATCAATTTATTTATTTACGATTTTATATTGATTTCGTACAGGTAGGCATATAAAATAATAATTATCATCAACAATCGCGAATTAAAATCATTTTTTCATATTTTTTTTTACCAATCGTCAAAATTTTCAAATTATTTTTTTTATTTTTTATCTTTCTAAAAAATATATATATATAAATATATATATTTTTCTTCAATTGGTTGAACAAATAAATCTACTGTACGAACAAAAAAAAAATCGAAAAGAATGAATGAAAAAATTATAGCAAAATCAAGTGAATAAATAATATAAAATAAAAGATACAAAAAGGTAAAATGTAAGCAAAAAGTACTGTTGGCCCGACTGAAACCTCTGGGTGGGTGCCGGGCGGGTGGTGGTACCCCCATTACATCGTCACCAAATCCCATGGGAGGTGGGTTGGGCTATCCAATGGCTTTTCTTCGTGGAAGGGTGGGCACTACGGAGGTAGTAAACACCATCAACATTATGATCGATTATTATTTTTGATCATTATACAATTGCATTTTTCAACATGAAGATATTTATATTGAATAAAATTATTAATCATTCATATTATTAATACAATTAAAAGAAAGAAAAAATTTATATATTAATATTAATTAAATAAATTACTTATTTTTATTTATATTCTGTAATTAGGTCTCATGTGAAAAGTGCATTTGTCATTATTTTATTACTAGACTATTGCTGTATAAGTAGAAATTTCGAATGATTCAATCGTCAATGTTTATCTATCAAATAGCTGCGATTTGGAAAATATAATTTATATGTACATATGGCATTTTTTTTACGAATTTATTTATTGTAATAATTTAAAAACAAAAAACAAAATTGATAGAACAAAATTATTTAAAATTTCGAAAGATAACTTACACAAAGTCTATTAATTTATAAAAACGCTAATGTTACGCCGATTGATATTAATTTATATTTTAACAGATACATTGAAATATTCCGGAGCAGTTTATCTGAAGTTCGCGCGAGTATCGGTCCAAAAATGCGAAATGGTCCAATGGGTGGATATAATCAACGACCCACGCCGTATGATCAGAGAGATCGATTTGGTGGGATGAATCGTTTTAATAATAATAATAGAAATTCACGAAATCGTGGAATGTCAGGTAAATTAATATAACAAATTAATAATAATTTATTTCGACAATATTTTTTATGGTATAAGTTTGTAGATTTTGATGGCGGTCCATGGGCAGGTTCAAATAATTTTGGATCACGTGGCGGCGGTATGGGTATGAGGAATAATATGGATATGAAAGGTGGAAATTATCGTGGCAGTGGTGGTGGTGGTGGTGGTGGTGGTGACAATTGGAATGGAAATTCTGGCATTCATTGTATACATATGAGAGGTTTACCTTTTCGTGCAACAGAACAAGACATTGCTGACGTAAGTTGATAAATATAAAATATAAAATATTAATTATTTCTCCTTGATAATTATTAATTTGAAATGTTTTTTTTTTTTTTTTTGTAGTTTTTCCGGCCAATTGCACCTGTAAATATTCGAATCATTTTGGAAAATAGCGGTCGTGCATCGGGTGAAGCTGATGTTGAATTCGCAACTCATGAAGAAGCTGTTAAAGCCATGTCTAAGGTTTATTAAAATTTTTCTTTTTAAATTATAATTCAATTTGCTTTTGTTTTTTTGTAATGAAAATAATTGAAAGTAAAATACTATTTTTCTCTGCAGGATAAAAGTCATATGTCACATCGATATATTGAATTATTTTTAAATTCAACAAGCGGTTCCAGTGGGATGTCTTTAGGTGGAATCGGCAACTTTTGTGGAGGTAAATTAATTGTATTAATTATTACGATAACAAATTAAAAGTTTTTTTATATCATTAAATAATATTTTATTTTATTTTTTAGGTTTGGGAAATAACTTTAGGCCAGGCTATTCACCAAATAATCGTGGATATAATAATCAATTGGGTGGTAATAATTACAACAATTTCTGAGACAGGACTTTGCGTTATTTTCATAACAACCGTTAAAGTATTGAGAAGAAAAAAAAAAGAAAAATCAACAGATATTTTTTTTTTTTTTTCCTTTTTTCCACATTCTACAATTTGCACAAGTCCGGTTAATCATTTGGCAAGACAAGATTCATACGAGGCATTGTCGTTTTATTCCACACAAATTATATTTGTTTATTAGTTATGCTAGTGGTCAACTTTTTTTTTTTATTTTATTTTTATTTTATATTTAATCGATGATTCCTTATACGAATGTGCTCTATGAAGTTATATGATTTTGCTTACGCATATGTGACATACCATAATGGAAAAATTGGAATGAAAGAAAAAAATAATAAATATATAAGCACATAGTATAGAAGAAAAAAAAAAAATAAACAAGAAAAGCAATTTAATACTTGAATAATTGGAGCATTTCATGTATAAATTAATTTGTGTGTTTAATAGTGCGTTATATACATCAATGATAATTACATTAATTTGTTTAATATTGATATCAAAATATTCTCAGGCACAGAAATGAAAATAATATAAAATTTTCATTTGGATTAATATTTAACGAGAATATTACTTAATGTATTCATATATTTTTGAATACATTAAATAGTTATTGACTTGATATGTTGATCCTCTATAATTAAGTATATACCTAATTAATAACGTAAACATTAATTTTTCATCAAATCATTAGAAAAATTGCAATAATCATTTTACAATATCATTAAACATCTATGATAAATGTATGCATACGCCATAAGTTAACTGAAAAAAATGTTATCGTAATATTTTACGTTGTACAATGTAATTGATTATTAAAAGAAGTATACAATGCTTTTTTTTTTTTCAAGTGAGGATATAATATGCCGAGCTGGAATATTTTAAATCTATGAATTTAAAATACATACTTATATTTTGTACTGAAGTGAAGTGAATTAATGAATTTTTTTTTTTTTTTTAATTCTTTGAGGCCGACTAGTCTATTATAAACAATCGTGCAATTTCACGTTGAAGCGTCTAATCTGAATCTAAAACAAAACGTGAAATTATATATCTAAGTTGTACTTCAAAAAACGTGATAATAAAAAAAAATTACTTGGAATTATTTTTGCATTTTAATTCATTTAATTATTTTTATTTATTTACACCCTTTGTGAAATTAACTTTACCAATAAAATTATATTATTGCACAGCTTAATAACATAAATGTATGTATTAGAATGAAATAGCAACAATCAAATGAATATAATTAACAATAAATACTTTAATCTACCTAGAAAAATTTTGATTAAATAATTTATCTTGTTAATTACATTATATATTTAAACAATTGTTATTATTTAATTTTAGTTTTATGCTCAATCTAATTGAATTATCAATCATTTAAACGAAATACTTTCTAACAAAAATAATATGCTGATTTATGCAGTAAATCCCAGCACAATATTTTACATACATAAATAAATAATATTGAACAAATGTAAATATATTATAATTAAAACCATGTTCCAACCTTAATGAACAAAAGAATAAGACATAAATGAAATGAATGCTAGTTTATATAAAAAATTATCATCAATAGATACATATTCATGAATATTGTTTAATTATATTCTATACATGTTACAAACATAACCTTGCTTTTAATAAGATAACAAAAAAAGTCGTATATTAATAACACTTATAGAAAGATAAGAACTATTGGACATAATATAACATTGATGTGGTAGTAATTAACCTATTGAATAGCTCAAATATGATAAGCAAAAGAATGTGAAATATTATTTCAGTCTTTTCAAACAGTTATTTGATATTGAGATAAAAACTTGGATGTAAAGTAATAATAAAAATAGTTATCCGAATATTATATACCAAGAAAAATAGATATTAATAATAATTGTAATCATATTCAATGTCAACATGATGTGGTAAAAATTATATTGACAAAGGAATTAAATTATTCATCATGAAATAAAAATTATCTGCTATCAGGGAGAATTAATCCAGTCCAATGTGTGTTCTGATAGTAGAAACTGAAATAGTCGCATTGTGTTAATATAAAAAAACAATGATAATTAACGATATAATATCCGGTGATGAATCGTTCACATCATCTCAAAGGTAATAAATTTTTTTTTTTTAATTTAACAAAAATTTTTAAATCAGAATTTTAAAATATGTAAAATGTTTTTGTTAATTTATTTTTTCTTTGTCTTGATTTTTCATGTGTCATGAATTCATCGACATTATCCGGTTGATAGATTGTCAAATGCGGATCCATTATGGATGGAAAATAAAAAAAGACCAAGAACATTTGGAAATGAATATAGACGAAGTCGAAATTTATCACGTTATAATAATGCAATTAAAAATCTTATTCCAATTCGTACACTTAAAACGTAAGTATATAATCAATTCAAGATAATTTTCTTTCTCTCATTGTGAAAATGGTTTCACTAATTTATTTTTTATTCACAATTCAAAGGTCAGAAGATGAAATGCCAGTTGATAATGCTGGATTTTTCTCCACAATTTTTTTCTCATGGATAACAAAATATTTATGGATATCATATCATAAAGGTATAAATATTTCTGATTTGCCCAAGCCTTCACCATATGATACAGCTGATTATAATACAAAAAGGTTGATAATATACATATAATTAAAATTTAAATAACTGATAATTTCAATTATTATTAATTTAATTATTTTATGCATTTTATTTTTAATTTATTTTCATTTTTATAGACTTGAAGCATTGTGGAATGAAGAAGTGATGAGACACAGTTTAGCAGGTGCATCTTTTTCTAGAGCTGCATGGAAATTTATTAGAACAAGAATATTTATAGCTGCAATAATATTTGGTTGTTCAGTAGTTTTAGGCTTTCTTGGACCAGTAAGTTCAATATTATTTTTATATAAATATTTATTATATTATTACAATGGACAATTTATAATAACATTAATTTTTATAATTAGGCAATTGTAATGAGGAACTTGTTGGAGTATGTGGAATCACCAACTGGATCAATTTACACTGGAATTATGTGGCTATTTTTACTAATGATTTCGGATTTAACAAGAGTTGCTTTATTTAATTGGGGTTGGAGCACATGCTATCGTACAGGTTTACGATTAAAATCAGCATATTTAACTGTTATGTATCGAAAGCTAATTAAATCAAAGAATTTGAATAACAGAGATTCAGGAAAAGTATAAAACTTATTTAATATTAAATATTAATTTATCAATTTAATATTGAGATGATAATAAGAAATTATTTTCTTTTTAATTTTGCAGTATATTAATATGATGGCGAATGATAGTCAAAATGCATTTGATCTTTGTATATTTACGCCAATGATGATTGCTGGTCCAATTATTACAATTTTAATTGTGTCTTATATTTTATATGTCTTGAGTCCAATTGCACTTGTGGGTTTTTTATTCTTTTTTTCATTTTATCCACTTCAGGTGAGTAATTTTGTTGAATTTTTCTATTTATTTTTTATCAAAACAATCTGATGGTCTATTTTTTGTGTGTTATTAGTACTTAATATGCCGACTCACAGGATATTTTAAACGAAAAAGCATTTCATTGTCTGATCAAAGAGTCTCAGCTATAAATGAAATACTCAATTGTATTAAATTAATTAAAATGTATGCTTGGGAGGATCCATTTAGGCTTAATCTTCTTGGTAATAATGTCAATAAATAATTATTCAGTATATTGTTTGATAGTTATAATGAAGATTTTTGATTTATTACAGATCTTCGAAAAAAGGAAAAATTGTGGTTGGAAAAAATGACAATTACGAGAAGTTATGGCTCTTCATTAACAACGACAATACCAATTATATCAGCAATTATTACATTCTTGGCTCATGTTGCCGGTGGCCATAATTTAGTTGCAGCACAGGTGATATTAAATTAACAATTAATTTCACAAAATAATCATCATTAATAAATCGTTTTGATAGATAAAAAAAAAATATATTTTATAAGTTTGTGATATTTTTTTTTATCGTTGAAATTAAAAATGAGATAATTATTATTTGATTTAATATTTTGAAACAATTTATTTGTAATGTTTATTATAGGGCTTTCCGATTATAACTGTCTTCATAAATCAAATGAAAACTTGTCTTAGTAGTTTTAGAGATGGTCCACGACAAATTGTGGAAACTAAAATTTCCTTTGAACGAATGAAGGTTTATTAAAATATTTATTTTTAATATTTATGTTTTTGGCTTACGGGAATTGTTTATATTTATGTTTTCAAATTAAAATTGTGTAATAATTTACATCGGACAACTGCAAGCTTTATGAAATCATTTAAATTATTGTCAATATTTCGAAATTATAATTTATTTAAAATATTAATATTAAATTAACACGCGTGAAAATATTTTATTATTATTTATTTTCAGGTGTTTCCATTTGTACTGCTTTTAAATTCGCAGACTCGACATATTATTTCATTTTTTGAAATAGCTATAACAACAACAATTAATGCAAAATTATCGTTTGGTAGAATGAAGGTACTTATCTATCAATCGCATAATTAAACAAATATTAAATAAATAATATTAATTAAATGCTACGAAAATGAAGCTTATAAAAATAATAAAATCAAAAATTTTTCTTCAGAAAAATTATTTGATCCGATTTTTGATGCATAAAACAATTATTTTAATGCGAAGATTTTTAAACAAATATATATTGCTTTGAACTGTGTTTATGCCGCAATGATTTCGCGACTGCAGTGAAGCTTCCATATATATTCTACTTATATATAAATAAGGTGATGTCGAATAAAATAAAAAAAAAATCCTTTTGACTATTTTTTAAATAGTTAAAGATGTTTATTTATATTCAATATTAGGATTTTTTGTGCAATTGCTTGATGTTTAATTCACGTGCACTCACATTGCTTGGCACAATATACAATTTTTTTTTTTTTTTCAATATTTATTGAAAATTAAAAATAAATAATAATTTTTTTTTTTCAATTCTAATTATTTAATCCACATTCAATGAATTATTTTTGCCTGGAATAAATACACCGCTTTACATATTTTATAAATCACAATTCTAATATAAATCACTACATTAAATTAAATTAATCTCGACTAATATTTATATAATTTAATTTAACAGAGTGTCATGTGTATACAAGAAATAAATTGCCATATACAAAAACCAATAGTTAAAAATCAAGCAGTAACTATTATTAATGGTACATTTGCTTGTGATATTGATGCAGTGAATTCGTCAGCTGGAAATAAAAACAAAAAGTAATTACATACCTCTGCTTTAAATTAAAACTTAATGAATAAATAAATTAATTGAAATACAATTTTTAATTTCAGAAAGAAATCACAAAATAAATTGGACGATGAAACAGATGAATTATCAATACTGATGCCAAAGCGTATTGAAATATTAAGTGACATTATGTTTGAAGCACCGAAATCAAAATTAATTGGCATTTGCGGCCATGTTGGAAGTGGAAAAAGCAGTTTATTAAAAGCTGCATTGGGTCATTTACGTATGACAAATGGAAAAGTATCACGAGATGGTACTTGTGCTTATCTTAGTCAACAAGCATGGATTTTAAACACAACATTCAGAGAAAATATTCTATTCGGCAAACCGTTTGATTCACAACGTTACTATTCAGCATTACAACTTTGTTGTTTGCAAGAAGATTTAGATTTATTGCCAGCTGCAGATGAAACTGAAATTGGTGAAAGAGGAATTAATGTATCAGGTGGACAGAAACAAAGAATTGCATTAGCACGAGCATATTATGCTGATCAAGACATTTATTTTCTTGATGATCCTTTAAGTGCAGTAGACGCAAATGTTGGATGGTGTATATTTGAAAATTTAATTTTAGATGCTTTAAAAAATAAAGCTATTATTTTAGTTACACATCAAATTCCATATTTAAGTCATTGCGATCAAATTTATATGATGGATAATGGTCGTATTGTTGAACATGGTACACATGTATCATTAATTCAAGCTGGTAAACAATATTATTCTATGGTAAAAAATATAATGGCGAATAATAAATCAATTGATGATGCAGATGATTATGAAATGATATTGAGTGATGAAGATAATTTAGGATTTTCGAATAAAATTGGAAATAAATTTGTGACCAATGGTAAAAAAATAATGAATAGTAATGAAAAAAATGACGATGGTACTTTAATTCATCCGGAAAATATGGAAAGAGGAAGAATTAAATCTGAAACATATTTAATGTATATAAATGCAATGGGTGGATTTTTTATTATGACTATTGTTTTAATAAATGTATTTTTAAATAGTGGATGTGTGCTATTTAGCAATTGGTGGCTGGCACATTGGATAAAGGAAGGAAGTGGTGGAATAAATATTACAATTGGAAATGAAACAATTATATCAGAAAATATAATTGATAATCCTGATCTTGGATATTATCAAATGATTTATGGAGTGTGTATTATTGCAATTATTGGTTCAAGTCTTTTACGTGGATTTTCATTGACACGTACTGCATTAGGTGCATCGTCAAATCTTCATAATAAAGTATTCAAACGAATAATTAATACAAGTATGCAATTTTTTGAAACAACAACACGTGGACGATTGCAAAATATTTTTAGTCGTGATATCAGTGAACTTGATGGTCAATTGCCATTAGTATTGGAGCAAGTATTAAGCAATATTGTTCATGGAGTATTGAATATATTAATTGTTTGTTTTATTTTACCATATTTAACAATACCATTTATTATTCTGAGTTTAGTATTTTATTTTGTTGCTAAATTATTTCGACGTGCGTTGAGAGATTTACAACGACACGAGAGTATAACACGATCGCCAATATTTAGTCTTGCAACAACGACACTCCAGGGACTTGATACTATTCATGCATTTGAGAAAGAATCTGAATTTATTGATCAATTTAATAAATGTATTGATATAAATGGAACTTGTAATTTTTTATCAAATGTTTTATTACGATGGGCAGCAATTAGATTTGATTTTCTAACAATTTTTGCGTATTTATGCACTGGATTGACAATTGTTTGTTTAAAAGGACATATTTCATCGGCTATGGCAGGATTAGCGCTATCATTTTGCGGTCAAATGACTGGATTTTTACAATATACAATTCGATTATTGTCACAAACTGAATTGAAATTTATCAGTGTTGAGAGAATAGGATTTTATTTGAAAACATTGAAAGATGAAGATTCAAATACAAAAGCATCTTTGGTGGAATTAAAAATGAACTGGCCAGAAAATGGAACAATTGAATTTAATAATGTAGCATTGAAATATCGAGAAAATTCACCAATTGTATTGAAAAATATATCATTTCGTGTTCTGGCAGGAGAAAAACTTGGAATTGCTGGTAGAACTGGTTCTGGAAAGAGTTCACTTATATCAGCATTATTTCGTTTAGTTGAATTACATAATGGATGTATTAAAATTGATGGTATTGATATATCAACAATTAGCATGAAACAATTGAGAAGTAAATTGGCTATTATACCACAAGATCCAATGATATTTAGTGGGACAATTAGATTTAATTTAGATCCATGGAAAGTTAAAACTGATGAGGAATTGTGGATTATTCTTGAAAAGACTAATTTAAAAAATAAAGTTCGTTCAATGCATGGTCAATTAAGTGCCATTGTTGATTCTGGTGATTCTAATTTGAGTATGGGTGAACGACAATTATTGTGCTTAGCTAGAGCACTTTTACGTAAAAGTAAGGTATGTATTGGATAAAAAGATATTTGATATTTAATTTTAATTTGAAGATTTAATTTTTAATTTTTTTTTTTTGTAGGTTATTATTTTGGATGAAGCAACTGCTTCTGTTGATCCACATACTGAACATATTGTACAAATGGCAATACAAAAAGAATTTGCTGATTGTACTATTTTGACAATTGCTCATAGATTACAAACAATTCTTTCTTGTGATCGTATTCTTGTTATGGATAGTGGTAGAATAATTGAATTTGATTCACCACAAAATTTACTCGAAAATCATAATTCAGAGTTTTCTAAGATGTTAGCTGCTGCAGATAAAACAAATAATGGCTCATAAACATTTTATATTATACATATATGATAAATATTAATCTATTTTGTTGTTAATTCTTATTATTATTAATATTACTGCTATAATGTGATTCATTATTTTTATTTTAATAACAAAATTGAAAATATATTATATATCTTTACAAATTTTGTACGTAAGAAATTTTATTTATAATAATTATTTTGTTCTTCTTTTAATATTAGATAATATATTCGAAAATTCCCGCGTATATTATAAATGGCATTTGTTAAGAACAAAAAAACAATGTACAAGAAAACAATTTTGTACATAAAGTTTATTTAATAAATGTTGCATATAAATTATAATTATTGTTTTTGTTGAAATTCTGTTTATATTCCGCAAGTTTGATATATAAATATTGTTTGCTGTTTATTTTATTTCAACTTGCAAATGATAACTTCATAACCTCAAAAATTGTATAGATAATTCATTTTGAGAAAAAAAAAAAATAGATAATTCATTGAGTCATAACGGTAATCTGACATTGAATTTTATTAAATTTACAACCGAATCTTGCAGAAAGCATCATTCTAACCTCACTAAAATGTGATGTGTGTATAATATATCTTTATTTTGTTTTCTAAAAAAATGCCAGTGTAATTAATATAATTATCAGCATCGTATTTTAATTATATTGAATGTATCTTGAGACAAAATGGCAGAATCAATATTAAACTTTGATGAAGGACCAATGTCACCAGATATATTTTCAGATCAAGAAAAAGAAAACACACCTGATTTACCATCAACTCCAAATTTCGATGAATGTAAGAATGAAATAATGAACAATGAATTTATAATTTAATTATAAAATATTCATTACAAGAAAATTCATTTTCTTTTTCAAGCATATCCATGTTGTTCTGAAACCAGTGAGCCAGATCTAGTGGATAATTCACCAGAATGGAAGGGAATGAGTATGGATGAAATATATAAAGGTATGGGACCTTATGGATATCAGCAACATCCACCAATTCGTCCTTCTGAATTTCACACTGTTTTATATCAAGTATGTAAAGTAACAAACTTAATTAAAGCAAATTAACGATCATAATGAATAACATTTTTCTTTATTTTTAGTTACCTATCCCTAATCGGGGTCCACCAAAACCATATCCAGCTCAACGAGTTGATAAATGGTGTATTGGCTATGTGAGAATGCCTAATTCACCACACAGTTTATATCCAATTGAACAGGCAAGAACATATAAAAAATTATAAACATTTATTATTAAATATAAATATATCGAAGTAAATTAATTATTGTAAATAATTAATATTTTATAATTTTATAGGAAAATAAACCTCGTGAATTTCGATTAAGATGGGAAATTATTCAAGAAGCATTATTACAAAGTTTTGTTTCTAGTGCACAATTAGAAGCTGCTATTTTATCTTATAATGATAAATATGCTCAAAGATGGGATTTTTGTGCTCTTCATCATTTTTTT
Organism: Microctonus aethiopoides; assembly: GCA_030347275.1. Lineage (NCBI taxonomy): Eukaryota > Metazoa > Arthropoda > Insecta > Hymenoptera > Braconidae > Microctonus > Microctonus aethiopoides. The sequence goes on along the minus strand of JAQQBS010001422.1, from coordinate 920,485 downwards.
AATGAGGTAGAATTTCATTAATTCAATAAAATAATATGAAAAGTGTTTTAAAAAAAAATATTATTTAGGTAGTTGATGAAGAGGAGAGTAAAATGTTTTTTGATAAATTGCTACCTAAAATGATACAACTTGCATTACAATTATCAGCACTTATAACTGGACCAATACCAGTATTAAAGCAACATAATAATAGTTTAATCAGTCTCAGTCAATTGCAAGTCGCTTCTTTATTAGCGAATGCATTTTTTTGTACGTTTCCACGACGCAATTCAACAAATCCACAATCTGAATATGCCACATATCCGTACATCAACTTTAATAGGTAAAAATTATGATAATTTGATCTTCATTAATATATTAAATAATTAATTTTTCTTCTTCGTTTTGAATATTTAATTTATTTTTTATTATTACTATGCAGATTGTTCTCTGCTTATCGAGATGACAAACCAAACAGATCAGCAGCTGTAATGGAGAAATTCAAGTGTTTATTTCACTATTTTAGAAGAGTAACAACTTCAGGTGGGTAAAATAAAACCAATTTAAAATAATTCTTATTATTCAAATTGTTTATTATTTATTTATACAAAAAAAAATATTTCCGTTTGAAAAAAAAAATTCAGAGTTAATTAGCTATTTTTAGTTGGCTATATTTTAGTTAGCTAAGCTTCTAATTAGCTATAATTAGTTAATTAGAGGCTTAGCGAATTTAAAAATTCGATTTTTCATATAAATAACACGAGAAAATTTTTTTTTTCGACTTCAACTCGATTTTTCGGTAATCAAAATTTTTTTTTGATGCTATTACATTGTTGATTCAGCATTATAGCGTTTATTGTAAGATAATAATTAATGTCAAATCAATAAATTCCAGTTTAATGAAAATTTTTTGTCAATTATAATCAACTTTCACCTTTCCAGCTCTACAACTCGAAAACTGTTGGTCGGAGAGCGTTTGCGGTGAAACACTTTTTTGTAGCAAATTTAATGCCCTACAAAAGCTATACATTCATTTTTTTCAAAAAAAATTTTTGATTACCGAAAAATCGAGTTGAAGTCGAAAAAAAAAAATTTCCTCGTGTTATTTATATGAAAAATCGAATTTTTGAATTCACTAAGCCTCTAATTAACTCTGAATTTTTTTTTGTATAAATTATCAGATTTTCAGTGTTCACAAACAAAAAAAAAGTCGCTTAAAAATGAAACACCCTAATATTTATGCATAATTAAATTGATTAACGCAAAGAAAATTAATCATATTCATGGTTTTCTCGTAGAGTAGCGCCAGAAGGTACAATCACAATACAACGTTGTTATATTCCAAAAGAGGATTGTCCAAATTGGAGTCAAATTCATAATCAACTACCGCCATTACATATCACAAGCAAAGGAACTATTGAAACTGATGGTGCTGGACTCCTTCAAGTTGATTTTGCTAATAAGTAAATAATTTCATATACAATCCATCTTATAATTAAATATAATATTTACTTACTGATATATTTATTCATTAAATAATATTAGATACATTGGCGGTGGAGTGTTACATTGGGGATGTGTTCAAGAAGAAATACGTTTTCTAATTTGTCCAGAGCTTCTCGTCACCATGCTTGTAACTGAAGTACTGGATGATACAGAGTCATTAATCATCAGCGGCGTTGAACGTTACAGTAACTATGAAGGTTACAGCAATACTTTCAAGTGGACAGGTGATTTTATTGATGAAACTCCACGTGATAATAGTGGACGTAGAAAAACATCTGTTGTTGCTATTGATGCGTTGTATTATAATCAAGCGGATAAACAATTCAGTATGAAAAGTATTATTCGTGAACTCAATAAGGTTTGCTCATTAATAAATATAAATAATTTGAATTTGATGTTTGTAAATGTTTAGAAGGAATTAATTAAAACAATTAATTATTTTTCAGGCATACGTTGGGTTTAGTTCATTTGAAATGCCAAGAAATGATTTATCAGCTATAGCAACTGGTAATTGGGGTTGCGGTGCATTTCGTGGTAATCCACAACTTAAAGTTTTGATACAATTAATGGCTGCTGCGGTGAGTGGTCGATCGATGGTTTATTTTACATTCAATGACAAAGCGTTGCGTGACAGTGTTGCGGAGATGTATTGGCATCTTGTTGATCGAAATGTTGATGTTGGTTAGTGTAAATTATTTTATTGATTTTGTTTTATGTCTTTGATGTATTGTCAGTAGGGTGGGCCAAAAAAGACTTTTAGATTTTTTTATACTTTTGTTACCATGAAATTATTGTTTAAGGTGACCAAAAAATGAGACTGTGAAAAGGACAGCTCTTAATTTTAATGTTAAGAGGTGTCGTGAATTTTGGATTTCCTATTTAAATAATATGGAAAATTTTTTTTTTTATTTCGTCAGAATTTTGTAGCTTACAAACCAATTGACGAATTCAAATGATCAATACATATTTTTATAGGAAATTGAACGCTCTACAAAAAAGGTCTCTTGTGATTAATCGATTACTCTAACCATTCAGAAGATATTCGCATTCGAATTCCTGCGTACTGATTTTAATAGTTTTTTAATAAATATTTTAAATTTATCCATTCAAGTCATGAATGCGAATATCTTCTAAATGGTTAGAGTAATCGATTAACCACAAGAGACCTTTTTTGTAGAGCGTTTAATTTCCTACAAAAATATATATTGCGCACTTTATAATATTTATTTGTCTACGAGTTATAAAATTTAAAAGTAAAAAATAATATTTGTTAAATTCTTCAAACTTTAACCTCCGATATCTTCTAAACAGTAAAAGTTATGAAAAAATTGCAAGATACCTTTTTTGTAGAGCGTTCAATTTTCTATAAAAATATATATTGATCATTTAAATCTGTCCATTGGTTCGTAAGCTACAAAATTCAATACAATATTTTCATAGTAACAAAAGAAAAAAAAATTAAAAGTTTTTTTTCGCCCACCCTAATTGTCAGTATTATTTTTATTCATAATTTGAATGTTTACAGGACGGCTTTTTACACTTTTACGAGCGTATGAAAATGATTCGACAACAAATCATTCGGATTTTTACCGTTTCTTGTATAATCGAAGCAAAATGAAGCCAATAATGAATTATTTTGATGTTATACCCAAAAAAAATTCTAATATTACTTCGACAACTTTGGCGAAGAAAACATCACCAGATAAATCTGAAAAATCTTCTTCAAGACAAGATGATAAAGATAAAGATCCAATTATTCAAAAGATTTTATCACGTGAAGAAAAGGAAGAAGGAGTTATACGAAATTTATTGGAGAAATGTGAGGAAAAAAATACGATAGATGCAAAAGAAATTGTACATGACAGTGCGAATGTGATAGAAAAAAAAGAACGGCCATCTTTGTGGGATATTTTAGCTGCAAAAGAATTGGAGAAAGATAAAATATCAAGTAATTATCCAGAAAAACATTTAACTGGTTTAGATTTACTTGGCACAAAACCAGAAAATTCTGATAATGACGAAATTAATATTTACACATCACCAATTAAAACGAAAATTAAATCAATTGATAAATTACCAAATAGCCCTAAAGGTGGACAAAAAAAAATACTAGATTTTTTCTCACGAAAAAGTTGATTGTAAAAAAGAAACATTATATATTACATGATAATTCAATTAATTGATTAACATAATTTTTAAATGTAATAAAAAAAATTCAATAATTTTTATAATTACGGTGAATCTTTATGTTGAACTATCCAATCATGTTTTTTAACAGCTTGCAGTGATATTCTTTCAGCACCTTGTCGCTTGATAAGCTAAATTAACACAAGAAAAAATAATTAATATACTCTATGATAATTATTAAAATTTTACGTACAATTATTTAATTATATTAAATTAAAAAAATATACCTTGGATATGAGATCTTTGGCGCCCGGTGTTATTTGTACAGGCCAACGAATATTAACACTTTTTATTTTAGAATATGTCTCTTGTGTAGAATCGCTAAGAAATGGCGGTGTACCGACTAAAAATTCATAACACAAAATTCCTAAACACCAATGATCCACATAAATACTGTAAGTCTGTCCATTAACCATTTCCGGTGGTAAATAATCCAATGTTCCACACATTGTCGAACGTCTAAAGATAAATAAACAAAAGTTTAACTATATAAAAATGATCAAAAACAAGGAAAAAAAATTTAATTAAATATAAATACTTATATTAACTAAAAAAAAAAAACAAAACTTACTTTGATGTCGGCGCATGAACTGACCATCCAAAATCAGCTAATTTAATATTCCCATCATAATCTAATAATAAATTTTCCGGCTTGAGATCTCTGTGGATTACATTATTCTTGTGACAATAATCCAATGCATCCGCCACTTGATAAATATACTTTGCTGATCTACAAATAAAAATCAAAATATATTTAAAATATTACTCTTATTAATTTAATTTTTTAAATGGAGTAAAAAATAAAATTTACAAGTGTTCATTGAATCTTTCCCCAGGTTGCTTTTTTAATTCTTTATACAATTCACCTCTGGCAGCATACTCTAAAACTAAATAAATTTTTTTCTCATCATGAAAATACGTGAGTAATTGTAGAATATTCGGATGTCTCAAATGCGATTGAATTTCAATTTCTCTTAATGCCTGCTTTTCAACACGACCATGAACTAATTCTGTTTTGTACAATGTTTTTAATGCAACCATATAATACGTTCGTTTTTCACGTGCTAAATAAACCCTGCCGAATTTTCCTCGACCAAGTGGAGCACCAATATCAAAATCATTCAAACTCCAGTGATATCTACAGACACAAAAGCAAATAAATTAATTGATAATTGATCCAAGTACATCATGTATAAATATATATATTTATTTTGTTCTTTAAATTTTATTTAATTATATTACCTTCCATTGGAGCCTTCAATGTGTTCCTCCATATTATTCAGGCATTCTTCGATTGCATTATAATATTCATGTGGGACATTTTTTGGTATTTTAAACATTCCTCCGGTGGTGGTCATCTTGAAAAATATTCAGTACTGTTGAGAGAATTAAAAACACTATTCAATTAATTAATTTATGTGCTTATTGTTTATGCATTGTATATAGCAAGATTATTGATAATATATTCACGTATTTATGTCATATAATAAATTAATGAATAAGTAACAGTTGACAATCACCTTTTCTTGTCAGCAAAGTATACTAATATACAATATATTTCATCAATTCTCTTATAACGGTTTCAACTGATGAAATTTTTTGAATAATATCAGCCTCTCTCTCTCTTCCGCCATTGTTTCCGTATTTGACCAATGAAATTCGTTACAAGATTAGATGTGCGCATGTGCATTTGAGAGTTAGGTTATGAGTGGTTTTACTGTATAGTAATAATTAAAGTATAGGAAGTTTAAGACAAATTGATGGCGCGTATTTTGAAATGAAAATAGATAAATTGAGCTGGAATGATGAAAATTATTCGGGAAAATAATTTTTGGAAATATTATACACTAATTGAAATATATTATAAAATTATTTATACTTGTGTACTGGAACTAGGTATCTATGTTTTACATAATGGCATAGTATAAATTGCTTAAGAGGTTATGTCTACATTTTGAACAATAAACAGTGACTGCGCACGCGCATTAATAAATATCAATTTTGATGGTTTTACTACTACTACTTCGCTACGTAATGTTTGCTCTCTCTGGTGGACCTACGGATAATTAATAATATGCGTCATTTCCGGTAGAACTTGGATAGTTGGATTTACTCAGTCTTAGCTTACCAAACTATCAACGTCGCTTTGGAAAAACGCGGTTAGATATATTGTTGCACGTGTGTTACACAAGGACACCTTTATACAAATATTTAATTAAATATATTGAGTTTTCAACAAATTAACAAGATATATTATTATATTGAGATTATATCAATTGATTAATTTTGAAGAATTTAAAGATGGAAAACGGCAAACAAGAAACAAAAGTTGAGGCGAATGATAAGCCGGTGGCTGATGCTGTTGACGAGAAAAAAATCGATAATGTTGAAACGACAAAAGAAAATGATAAAGAGACAAAATCTGAGGAGAATAAAGTTGAAGAACCATCCCCTGAACTTATGGAAAAAATTCAACAACAAATTGAAGTATATTATTCATTAATTTTATAGTTAAACAAACCTAACCTCACTTTCATCATTTTTTAAAATTTTAACATGGATGATTAATTATTATATTAAACTAGCGTATCTATTATTTTTGTTTTTAATTAAAAAAGTAAAAATTATTCATTTTAAATTCACATTCAATTGTATTAATTAATAATCATTATTTTTTTATTTATTTATTTAAATTGTTTTTCTAATTTTTTTTTTTTTTTTTTTTTTTTTTTCAGTTTTACTTCGGTGATATTAATATGCAACGTGACAAATTCTTGATAGAACAGACTAAATTAGACGATGGATGGGTTCCCATGGCTGTAATGTTAAATTTCAAAATGTTAGCATCGTTATCAAAAGACATTCCAACAATATTAAAGTCTATTGAGACAAGTGATCTTATTGAAATATCAGAAGATCGCAAAAAAATTCGTCGTCGTCCAGATAAACCATTGCCAATTTATGACGAGGAATACAGAAAATCACAAACAGCAAGAACAGTTTATGTTAAAGGATTTCCATTGAAAGATTTTGGAATGCAGGAATTGAAAGATTTCTTCAAAGATTTTGAACCAGTTGAAAATATTGTTGTAAGTATATTTCATTATTTTTTCATGTTTTTCAAAATTTTTGTTATTAAATACATAAATAAATTTATATATTACACATTTCTTTATTAAATCTCGTTTTTCTGTTTTACAGATGAAGAAATATAAAGACAGTGATAAACAAATGCAATTTAAGGGTTCAATTTTCGTTCAATTTAAAACACTTGATGATGCTAAAGCATTTTTGGCTCGAGAATCTGTCAAATATAACGAAGTTGAGCTCATTAAGATGTTTAGGTGACTTTTTTTTTACTTTCTTTAGTTATTTATAATTTAATTAATATAATTTTAATAAAAATTATTTTTTTTCTATTTTTTATTCAAATAGTGAGGAATATGCGTTGAGTAAGGCCAAGGAACGTGAAGAATCTAAACGTAAAAATGAGTCGAAAGGAAAGAAAAATAATAAAAAAGTAAAAATTAATTTAAATATTATAAATGTTGAAATTAAATTATATTTTATCTGTAATTAAATTAATATTTTATTGTATATTCAGGCTGAAGAGGATGAAGAAACTGAAAAACCATCATCGGATGATGTTGATTTACCAAAGGGTTCAGTATTAAGATTCACCGGTGCATCAGAAGAAACTTATTGGGAAGACTTAAAAACATCATTGGTTGATCTTGGTGCAGAAGTTGCTTATGTTGATTATAAACCTGGTCAGACTGAAGGTTGGATACGTTTGCAAGGAACAAATGCTGCTCAATCTATTCTTGACAAGATGACAGATAAAAAAGTTCGTTTATTAATTCATTTATTCATATTAAAAATTAATATTTTCTTAAATTTATCTTTTTCATTTCAAATGTTTCAGATTAAAATTGATGACACTGAAGTGGCATTTGAAATATTAGAAGGCGATGAGGAAACTACATATTTAAAGAAAGTTAAACGTGACATGGCATCAAGGAAACAAAAAGCAACAAAATCTAAGCGAGGTCGTGGCAAAAGAGGTAAATAAAATTTATATATTTTTTTAATAAAATTAATTTTAATAAAAAAAATATTTAAAATGATGATTTGCCATGCTAATACTGAGGGATCTTCAGGTTCTCGCTGAGTTGAAAAAATTCTCAATGCTAAACTGATGCAATTAATTGTGAAAATAATTAAACAAAAAGTTTTAAACAATAAAATAATAAATTAATTTGTAATATTATTTTTTAGGACGAGGTGGATTCCAACATGGAAAAAAACGAGTTGGTAGTCCATTGCGAGATTCGTCACCAGCTAAAAAAGCCACAAATTAATTTATAAAATATTTACAAGTATTTTCATTTCAATTTACTTATTCTTATAACTTGTAAAGAATTCATCTGTAAATCATATTATAAATGGTACTGATCACATTAATTTAACATCCAGTTGAAAATATGAAAATCAGAATCAAATATTGTACACAAAAAGCTACGATTATTTTTGTGAAAGTTAAATACAATAAAAATTTATAAACTCATGTTTATTTTGTTGCACAAGAAAATTTACAAACATTTCAATCTAATTTTCTATGAGGATGAATTTTCATTTTTCTTTTTTTAATCTCAATAAAATGCGCAATTAATTTTTTTATCCAACGATAGGATTGATGAGTTGTGACTAAAGTCTTGTTCTTTTCATTAATATTTAATAGCTATACTTTGAAATGAGTCTTTAAAGCCAATTGAAATGGAGATGAGGAAATAGTCTTTCAGTTTCACAAATAGAATTATCCACTAAACTGTGTGCAATTAATTAATTAATTAATTAATTATTTATCAATATTTTGATGTATTCACTCCGGGCAATTTTTTTTTTTTTTTTTCACAATTCATTTGACGTTAGTGCATTTTAATTCCACTCTTTCTTTTAAATATATAATTAGCCTTATGGCAATCAATCTATTCACTTATTTCAACTATATTAACAGAAAAAAAAATTTATTATTTATATTCTCTCGTTCTAGAGTGAAAATTTTTTAGTTTCATTGTTTGTATTATATATTAATTGGTGCACAAGATTTGTTTATTCACTGAATAATTTTTTTTTTCTTCTTACAACTATCACTGGTCACATTCTTTAGACACAAGAATTATTTAATCAATCATTGCCCTATATTAATTGTTAATTGTTCGAGATGGGCATAAAGAAAACCGCGAATGCACACACGTATTTATTTTATAAATAAATCACTGAGTAAAAGATACGTTTTATCTATCAGCGATTTTGTTTTCTATAATTATATTTCATTAATATATAATGTCACTTTAAATATTTCCTCAGAGAATCATCAAAATGTCATTATTTAATTGAGGATTAAACGATTTTAAACTTTCCCTAGACATCAGAAATAAATAAAAAAAAAATATAATTTACTAATCACAATTGTGGAGAATAAAAAAATATTCTAAATTACTTTCAAAAGTTTGATAAAAAATCGGCGATTATTTATTTAAATTCCAATCAATTCTCACACATTAAAATAATAATTGAGCATTAATTTAAAATCGTGTATCCTCAATGGCATCCTCAACTTCCATAAATGTCACATGTTTGGGTTTAATTGAGCCCACTTGGGGCAACCCCTAATGTTATACAGTTATTTCCTGTATTTGAACACGTTTCTTAATTGTTCCACCAGTACTTAATGAGCTCGTAGTTCTCGTTGGTGGTTTTGGTGGTGTTAAATCTTTATGAATTGAATTAACATACGTATTTTTTCCACCATTTTCCATCTCAACAATTTGCTCCTGTTCCATATCATCATTTGTTTGTTGATTTGTCATTGATTCATCGATTTGTTGATCTTCAGCATTGGTAGAATTACGTGCTAATGTTGTATAAGATGGTGGTGGCTCCTGAGCAGGCGTTGAATTTTTTACTGGTTTTATTAACGGTCTTGTTGTCATTGAAATTGTTTCTTGACCATTAGAAATGCAATTCATTGCTGCACGTTTTTTATCACGATCACGTTGATAATAAATTCCAGCAAATATTAGCATATTTAATACTAAAAGAATACAGCCAACACCAACTGTGATACCTAATGCAGTTGTTGTGCTGTAATAATGACGTGATGCTAGTCTTTGAAGTAATTCAGCGTCATCGTTATTGTTATTTAATATTGGTGTAAGATCTTGCGTTACTTCTTCATCGTTTAATGATGTTGTTGTGCATGCTGTTGAAATTGTGGTGGATTTTGTTGTGTCAAACAGTGGCACAGGTGTATGCCACTCATCACGAACTGCTCCTGCATTTCATTTAATTAATTTTTAATCATTTATTTCTTTTAGTTAATTTGATTTATTAATTTTTATTTATTTTTACCTGCATAAAAATGATCTCCTCTTTCACGGAAATGATGATGTCGCATTGAAACATCCTCATCACCTGGCTGATGAAGTTGCGGTATGAGATTGAGCCACACTGCCATTTTGTGACCACGATAATGACTTTTTATTCTTGGTTTTAATGCTGTAATTATAATTTATGTATGAAGTTAAATTGTGGGGAATGAATTGTTTATGTTTTTTATTTTATTTACCAATTGTTAAATATGATTGCGATTCAGTTTCATATTGTTCCCAACTTAGTCCACGAAAACGTGCTTTTTCTTTGAGAGTTCCATAATCAACTGATTCAATATTGTGTGGTAAATTTGGATTGCCAGTTTTGGCAAAATTTGTGAGGAATGTTAATAAAGCTTCAGCAACACCTTGATCCTGACGACTAAAATTGTGGGGAAAAAATGGTCCACCTGATATCAATGGTAGACCAAAAATATAAGGAATATCTTCACCACGTACACTTCCCAATCTCTGTAAATGTAATAATGAAATGGGATAATTAATTTCATTTATTATTGTATTATTGTATAATAATATTAAGAATTAGTTTATTATTTATGTAGACTAAGATGTTTTATTTTTAGACGATATTTTTTTTTGTTTGTAAACACTGAAAATCTGATAATTTATACAAAAAAAAATTCTGAGTTGATTAGAGGCTTAGCGAATTAAAAAATTCGATTTTTTATATAAATAACACGAGAAAAATTTTTTTTTTTGACTTCAACTCGATTTTTCGGTAATCAAAAATTTTTTTTGAAAAAAATGAATACACAGCTTTTGTAGGGCATTAAATTTGCTACAAAAAAGTTGTTCACCGCAAACGCTCTCCGACCAACAGTTTTCGAGTTGTAGAGCTGGAAAGGTGAAAGTTGATTATAATTGACAAAAAATTTTCTTTAAACTGGAATTTATTGATTTGACATTAATTATTATCTTACAATAAACGCTATAATGCTGAATCAACAATGTAATAGCATCAAAAAAAATTTTTGATTACCAAAAAATCGAGTTGAAGTCGAAAAAAAAAATTTTCTCGTGTTATTTATATGAAAAATCGAATTTTTGAATTCGCTAAGCCTCTAATTAACTAATTATAGCTAATTAGAAGCTTAGCTAACTAAAAATAGCTAATTAAACACCCTAGTGTGCACGCTTGATAAATTAAATTATCAATAAAATTAATTTAATTTCAAACTATTGATGAATTATATTAATACTTTTACTACTATATTTTTATTTACTTGCTAGCTTCATTCTGTTCTACGTTCTAAATTTTAATCTCATCAGTCTTTGACAGTATTTAGTATGATAAAAGCCTCATCAACGTTGTGCTTCTACTCCAATATAATACTATTTATCATGTTTTCACAGTAAAATTGCGATGATGGTATGCAAACAGACTTTTCATCATCTTTTAAAGGGGCACATAAAGCATAAATTGATATTGAAGGAAACTTCTTCTAAAACTTTGAGATGCTTAAAATCGCATAAGATGAAGAAAGTTTATATAAAGGTCATTACTTTATTGGTTCAATCATGTTATGAATAGAAAATTAACTATCACAATATTACTTTTGAATAATAAAAATTTTCCAATTTAAAAAAATTGATTTGTAAATAATAAATTAAATAAATAAAACTAGATAATTAATAATCAATAATAAAAATGTTATTTTTGCTTCTTCAATTTCATTCCAATGTTGATAAACAAAAAATTCCTAAATGTATAAATTAATTTAAACAATTCCTTTTTTTCTTTTTGAAATAATTACATCAACAAATCAGAAACTTTTCCCAGATTATTTGCTATATAATTAAAAAGTATATATTTTTCTCTTAACAAATTTTCGTTTCCTCACAAACTTCTAAATTCAAAGACTGTCCAACAATGCGAGAAAAAGAACGAGTCATTGAGAATCGTATACAGTTCTGTAAGTACAGAAAAATACCGCAGTGAAATGGACATAAAAGTGAAAAGAAAATAAAGGAAAATGTGGAATTGGAATGTTTGAATTGGTGAAGAAAATTCTGGTTATCTTGGATCCATCCTCATCTCTATGACTCTATCATCTTGTATAGAAAAATAAAAAAAATCTACATCCTATTCAACATTTCTCATACGATGCATCACTTCACTAAACTAAACAAAAAGAAAACAAAAAAAGACATCAAACATTTAAAGTTGAAAAATTCCTATTAAAAATCCTGAAATTATTTTCAAAAACGTCAAAATAATTTTCATTTAATTTCACATTAATTAACAGTAAATAAAATATAAATTCACAATTATTACCTGAGGATATTCGCTGTCTTTAGCTTGATAATTAAAATGAAAAAAGTATGTTTGTGCTCCACGACGTGCATGATAAAAAGCAATTCGCATCAATGGAGCAACAGTATGTGCATCGCTGAGTGCTTCCATTGTTGATTCCATTAAATTAACTGGATGTAAAACTGGCTTATCCCAATCTGTATATTCATTTCTTACAGCAGACAATATTTCATTGAGATGATAATAGAATGCATTTCTAATGTACGTTCTTAGAATACGATTACGTTGATTATCCTCAAAGCCAAATTGTATTTCATTGTCATTGAAGTCTAGATAAGCTTCGGCGCTTGTAACACCCAGTATCAATGGAACCTTGATGAATGCATCACTGGCACGCTCCATATCCAATGCTGGATCAGGATTATTTTGATCCACAGGCAATGCCGGTCCAATACGTGGCATAAATCTAAAATAATATTAATTATTCCATTGTTTAATATTAATTAACTCTGCACTCAAGTTCAATTAATTAAATATTAATAATTGATGAAGTGGAATATATTGATAATTAATTTGAAAGTATATAAATAGACATAATTGTTTGATAAATTAATGGTGACTAAAATTATTTTGCATAATAAATTATAAATTTAATTATTCTGTTTAAAATTTATTATTTTCGTATTATTTGAGTGAAGATTTATGTTAATAATTTGGATAATTATGTCAATTATTCTTGGAGATAATTGTATGTGGGATTATTATTTATTTTTATTAGAATTGAAAATACTGTGATGACCTCTATTAACGGCCACTTTTTGAAAGATGATTTTTGAAATTTTTTCGTTTGTTTTTTTATTTTATTGATAATTACGATATTTTTAGCGACTTATTTTCGTGACCGCTATTGGGAGCGAAAACCTCTATTAACGGTCACTTTTTGAAAGATGATTTTTGAAATTTTTTTGTTTGTTTTTTATTTTATTGGCAATTACGATATTTTTAGCGAGTTATTTTCGTGACCGCTATTGGGAGGGTTTTCTTAGAAATATACATTTTTTAGTGTATATGTGTTGTTTTATTATTTACTTGATTTCTGGTAGAAAAAATTGAAATAACATGATAAATAATTTTGAAAAATATAAATAAACATAATTGTTTAATAAATTAATATTAACTAAAATTATTTTATATAATAAATTATAAAGTTAATAATTTTGTTTAAAATTTGTAGCAAATTTTTATATAAATATTATATAAATTAATTTCGAAATAATAAATGTAATTAATTTCATTAGGATTAAAAATATAGTGAAAACCTCTATTAACGGCCACTTTTTGAATCAGTAATTTTTGAAATTTTCATTCATTTTTTTTTATTCTTTTATCAATTACAACTTTTCCATCGATTAATTTTCGTGGCCGCTATTCGGAGGTTTTTATATAAATATACATATATATGTGTATATGTATTGTTTTATTATTTAATTGATTTCTGGCAGTAAAAATTAAAATAAATTAAAAAATCTATAAATAGACATAATTGTTTAATAAATTATTATTAACTAAAATTATTTTACATAATAAATAATAAATTTGATAATATTTTATTTAAAATTTATATGAAATTTTCGTCTAAACATTATATAAATTACTTTTGAAATAATACATGCAATTAATTTCATTATGATTAAAAAAATAGTGAAAACCTCTATTAACGGCCACTTTTTAAAAAAGTAATTTTTGAAATTTTCATTCATTTTTTTAATTCTCGTATCAACTACAACTTTTCCATCGATTAATTTTCGTGGCCGCTATTCGGAGGTTTTTATATAAATATACATATATATATTTTATCATTTACTTGATTTCTGGTAATTCAACGTTGAGCAATACATGCAATGGTAAACCACGAAGACAATCTGCAATATCCTCATCGTCTGTCTCCATTGAACAGCCAAGTTGTTGGCCCACTTTTTTTCTCAAGTCATTTGGATCATGTGATGACGCCCATGGACTTAATGCTGAACCACTCAACATTATTACTCGATGTAAAAGACCTTTGAGCCCCCATGTAATAAAGAAACAGAAATAAAAATAAAATAAAAGGTAATATTGTTATAATAAAAAAGGTAGAGAAAAAAATTTTATCAAGATCAAAAGCTTTTACATAGCAGTAAAATCAAGTTTTCTCATCAATATCTTAACAAAGTCTAGACTATAACAGCATTCACAACTTCTTTTTCACCGCAAAAGTGCTTCACCTCATTCTACTTTGCTTTTGTTCATGTTATTTTCCTTTCATGATAAAATGAAGACTATACATCACGTACTTGCACTTTTATTCTATTGAAAAAATAATTTATTTAATAGTAAACCAATTTCCTGTGCATTATTTTTTTAAGTACAAAAAGAAAGAGAAGTTTGCAAAATTAAAATTATATTATCCATCAAGAGAAAAATGTTTAAAATATTAAATATATATTTTTTTATTTATTATAAATATTTTTACGTAGTTTCTGCTTTAAAAAATTTTTAATAAATTCTAATAAAATTAAATTTCTTTTCTTTTTTTTTTTTAATACTTTAAAGAGAATTTTTGTACTGGTTTCAAAATTACACAACTCATTTTACTACTTTCATAGTCGAGTGTTAAATTTTTTAATTTATAATTAATAGCGAACAAAAAATAATCTGCCTTAGAATAATGAAAAGAAAAAAAATTAAAAACGATTTTAAAATATAAATATTAGGTTGTGCCATTTTTATTATTGTCTTAAAAATTATTTTTAATCAGAAAAGCAATATAAATTATGCTGTATAAATAAAATTAAACAATGTTACAGCTAAAATTATTAAAGTGTTTTTTTTATTACAATAATAAAGTGATTAGTATCAATTTAATAACAAAAAAGTCAAAATTTCATACATTCATACTTGGAACTTTGGGTTTGAATATCTTTAAAATGGCTGTTTTTATCAAAAAAATGTAAGAGACCTTTTTTGTAGAGCGTTCGATTCTCCACAAGAATATGCTATGAGATAATTTCTAAAATCCATAAATGCCGAGCTATAAAAATCCAAACAAAAAAAAAATTTTTTTCCCCATATTATTTAAATAGAAAAACAAAAATTACGATGAACCACTTCTAAATTTTGAAATTAAGATAAAAATGGCACACCCTAATGAATATATTTATATATCTATAGATTATTTAGTGGCCAGGTATGAAAAATGTATATAACAATGGAGTGCTTTGATAAAAGAAATATGGTGAACAAAATAGAGAGTGAAGAAATTGAGCAGCTGAAGTAACTTTGCAATTTTCCTCTTGGGGGGATTGAAAGTAAATCAAAGTTGGAAAGTAAGATGAGGGAGAGAGCGTTAACGTTGAACAAAGTATAGGTAAAGCTCATTTATTGTCTCTGAAGCTCTGGTGCTGACGCCCAGCGTACGAAAGCCAATAGAATCTCTAATAACACTAGTGGGTGCTTGAGAATATTGCATTAGCGCTCATGTAATATATAAAGAATTTTTTTTCTTTTGTTTAATATGAGAGTTATACTAAGAAGACAAGATGTTGCTTTAGTCGTAATTGCTGAAGAGATTGGCGACAGATGTTTGGACTGCTGCAAATTTAATGTTCCAAAAAGAAAAACTAGCCAGTAGTAATACAAAATATTGTAGAATATAAGTAAAAATATATTTTTTTATTTAATTTTTTTTTCTATTTCATTCTCGATATTTTTATCAAGCAATTTTATTTCTCATTCCGTTGAAGGCTTTCAAAGCAATTGGGATTTATTATTGCTTCAATATTAACTCGAGTTGTTGTGAATTTTATCTGACAATGATTTAACGACTGTCTGACTATACACTCAGCTGCTTCCCTTAATCTTTAAATCATCTCAACAATTATGAAAAATGAAAATAATAGATAAAATATTGTTGAATATTGTTTGGGGATTAATTTGTTTGAATGATTAATAAAAGCAGGAGTACATAAAAAAATTAAATGAATTATTTAATTGATAAGAAAACATAATAAATTATTAAAATAATTTTTTCGTGTTTTTTGACAGGATGTATTTCAGTGAAAAATGGTCGTATCGAGGTTTTAAAAAAAAGGAATTGAAGCTGAATACACAAGCTATCTAACCCCAATGATGGCTTAGCTAAAAAAAATTTTCCCAAGTTCGTGGACTCGAAAAAATGAAGAAATAAAATTTACTTATTTTTTTGTTTCGTGCTATTTCTTAAGATTACGTAATAACCATGAGTTTGAAAATTTTTTCTGACACAAGATCTAAAAACTAGAGACTCAGAGCTTCAAAATGCATTTTTTAAAAACTCGATACGATTATTTTTCACTGAAATACAGCCTGTCAAAAAAAAAAATTTCAGAAAATTTTTTCCACTAATGTATAAAAATATTTTATACATTTTATTTTTATTTTTATTCTCCTGATCGCATGCCAGGATTTCCTTTCGAATTGCTTTTTCTCTCACCCTAAAATCCGGAAGGGGAAAAAGAAAACAAAAATACAACAAGAGTATATATACACAGTTTACATCTTCTCTTTTGTCAGAGTACATGCAATGGGGTGTGTAAAAGTAACATGGTCTTTGTTCCAACGTTTTCTCATTCGCGCATTTATTCCTGATCTTTACGTGTTTTTCATCCAACACGAATTCATTCTCTCTGACAATATATACAATGGAGTATAACAGATGACGAACTTCCGGATAAACGTTAGTTGCTCGTACTCAGTTCAACATACATATAAGTATACGTGACGAATGTGTTGCTGCTGCCGCTGCTGCTGCCCCCTAGAGAGTCTGTACAAATTCTTTTGTTTCTTGTTATTTTTGCTTGGAAGGTTAGAGTAGAAAGAGAGTGTTGAATCCGGGCATTTTGTTTACACGGTGTGAGTGCACGGAAATATATATATATAAAAAAAAATACGTTGGAAAAATGTATCAAGAACTGAGAAAAGCTTGAACATAAATGCAAGAAACAAGTGGGGCCATATTGTTTGTAGCGATTATAATCAACGAGGTCAACAAGTGGAATATACGAGACATCTACACGCGCATTTAGTCAAGATATATATTTAAATATTACTACGCTACATTAACCTCTTTAACAGCGTTTTTTTTAATGAGATACTTTGATAATATCCATGTGAATTAATTATTAGCATTAAAAATTAAATTGATAATTATATTAAACTCATCCTCAACGACGTAATTGTTTGATGAATTTTAAATCCAATAAAGTGATACTCATATTGGATTATAATTTTTTAGGGATATAAGAGGAGAGAATAATTGTCATTGAATTAAAATGTCGATAAATTTTAAGTAGGAAATTAGATAAAAAATTATAAAGTTAAATTTAATTGTATAAAATTATTTTTTTGTATTTTTTTTTTTTTTTTTTTTAGAACCTTTGGCGAATGGTGCGAGGAGAATTAGATTGACTAGAGCAGCTCCAGTGTCATGACCCATTAGTGTTACACGCGTTGGATCACCACCGAATGCACCAATATTCTCTTTCACCCATTGAAGTCCCATGACAATATCTTTCAGCGCTAAATTCCCACCTGATTCACCACCTGTATCCGGCATTGCTCGTGTTCTCAAAAATCCTGATAAAATAACACACATCCATTATTATTTAACATTTTCATTCTGAATTATTTCTCTCAATTTATTTATTTTATTTTATTTTTTTAAAGTAAAATTTTATTTGAATAATAAAATTTTATATCAACTCACCAAGTATTCCTAGACGATAGTTGATGGTGATGACAATAACATGCCCAGCACTTGCAAGCACAGAGCCATCATAAATATTTCCTGTTCCCCATTCAAAGCTTTCACCATGAACATAGACAATCACACCGTAAGGAGCTTCCAATCCTCTGGATCCTAAAAAAGAAAAATAATTCAAATGAAAAAAAAATAAATAAATAAAATTCATTATAAAATCACATTTTAATTTTATATAAACAAAAAGCACTTGAGTTAAATTATTCCAACAATTGTATTGCAAGTGAAAATAATAAATAAAATTAAATAACAAAAAAGAAAACTACTATGTCTAACATTTCTCACAGGCCATTATATCTTTGACTATTTTTCATGACGTCAAGTGAGTTTTCTACCGCTTCAGAACTTTGCTCGTTATTTATAGAGATTCTACTACCCTGCACTCTCATCCCTCTCTTCTCTTTCTCATCCTACTCCACCAACCTTGCACACGAGAGAGTTCCCAGAACGAGCCAACTCGACGACCGCTGTCGGTTAATTAATCGTGCTTGTGACTCCAGGTGTCAGATTCCCGTTATACGTGAATGAACGAGTAAGAGAGAGAGACTTTATACTGCTTCTACCATGTAATTATATTTCAACGATAGCGATTGGTGGAAGCAAATTAACGGAAATGAGATAATACAAATATGTCGTTTGATTATAATTTTTTTTTTTTTTTAAATTCACTTCTCTTCATTAATTTAAAGTTAATTAATTGTGATTAAGAAACATTATTATTTTTTTAAATTAAATCTTCAAGTGCACGAAAAGTCTACAGTAAATATAAAGTTTATGTATAGAATAAAAAAAAATTTTTTGAATGAGTGAAAGATTTATAATAAAAAAAATTTTTTTTCTATTTTATTAACTTATTTTATTTATTTATTTATTTATTTATTTATTTATATCTATTCATCTGCGATATTTTATATTTGTTTTACTATGAATATAAATTTTAGTTTATATTTTTATATGTATAAAATAAAGGTGGTACACCCAAAAAATTTTTTTTTATTTTTTAGACAAAATTTTTTATTTTTATTTTTTTATGATTTGGCATTAAAAATACATATAACTCTTAATTTTCACCCTTTTACCACCAACCCCCATTTTTTAATAGCGATATTAGTACTGTAATAATTCCTTTTTTTTTTTTTTAAATCCTAAATATTTTTATATATTTTTTTTAAATATTTATTTATATAGTAATAATATACATAGTATTTATTTATTATATGTATATTAATATATAAATAAATATGTAGCAATAATTTAACTACCAAAATATTCACTAGAAATAATTTACATGGCCAACGTTGAATTTATATTTTTTTTTTGCAATTAATATAAATAATATCAACAAAAAAAAAATTTTTTTGCTTCATTTCAAATATTCAAAACATTTATATCCATTTATATATTTATTTAGAATTAAAAATGATCAATACATCTAAAATATAAATTTATAATGAAAAAAAAAAACAAACAAATATTTTATATTATTTGTTTATTTGTTTAATTCCACTTACCACTACCGGGTATGTACAAATTTAGAGTTAAACAATCCTCGCTTTGATTTACGAGATGTGGTAAAAGTTTTTTCAATTGATTGTAGCGTCCAATTGGCATCATCTGAAGTGCAATTGTGCCATTGGAAATGTTCGGTGGCTTTTGAGGACAAACTGGTCCAAACGTGTCCGCGAGTTTGATACCAGGCCAGGAAATTGGAGGAGATGGAGGACGTAGACGTAAACGTCCTATTGGTGGAGCGGCATAGGGAATACCTCGGAATACCTCCACCGGATCCAATCGTCCGTTTAATTCCTGCAAATGAAGTGCAATAATTCAGTTGTTATTGATTTTGTACGATTTTATTTTACCCTACAGTAGAGAGAAAAAAAAAATAAACAAATGATTAGACAAGTAGACTTGCCCGGTACTTTTCATCACTATCGTTGTTTGATTGTATAATAATAAACAAAAAAAAAAAAAAAAAAAAAAAAAAAAAAAAAAAAAAAAAACTAAGTGATGAAAAGTAAAATAAAATTTTATAGTGAAAATTCATGAAATAATAATATTTTTTTTTATTCATTTGTTAATTCATTAGCTAATTTATTTGCTCATTTAAATGATTCTGGTTTGCATTGTAATTTTATTTATTCGATTATTTATTTTTTTAGTGAAACATTTGTTCATTTATTTATATAAGTTTGAATTGTTGATGAAAATTGCATTTATATATTTATAGATATTATTTTTGTACATATACTGTTTGAATTCCAATATTAAATTGATTAGTTAACCAATTACTTTACTAAAAAGAATGGAAAATAATAAAAGAAAAAATTGAATGAAAATAATTTCTGCTATGATTTTTAGTTGAGTATTATTTATATTATTTATAAATATTTATATCTATACGTATTTATGTGTATTAGTGACAATGGATAGGGCGGACATTATTTACAGGGTTGAAAGATATTAAAAATTATCGAGTCGTTTGTCGCACAATGTCAATGAATCATATCGGCGTTAACGCTTCAATGACACGAGACCACGTAAAATATTTCAATACAAATTTTTATATTTATTTTTTGTGGGTATAAATGTTTATATATATTTTATTTTACACACTTTATCTCACCCCTTTACACACAAATGTATAGACATGTGAATATACATATTCCATTGATAGTATTTTGCTTTTATCCGAGACATTTTTTCATATTAGTTTTTTAGTTTACAATTTTTTATTTTATTTTTACAGTACGTGCGTCCGATAAATCGTAATGCATTCACGTTTGTGCAAGACTCTTTTTTTTTTTTTTATTTTATTATTACTATTTTCGCCACGTCAATTCTTTTATCGTCAGCCGAAGACTTGGTCACGTACGACGAGAAAAATAAATGTGAAAAATATCTTTTGGAGACAGGGGAAATTGTCAAATAGAGCCACAGCAGATGATTTTTATTTTTAATTTCTTTTTTTTTTTTGTTCTTGAAGAAAATGGGGTAATTTTAGTAGTGATATGATTGTTAAGTTTGGTATATTTTGTTGTAGTAGTAATTTATTTTTATTTAAATAGACAGATTGGTGATGGGATTTTAATTTAATTGAATTTTAAATTTATTTTTGGCAAGTTTGAATTATAGGGTTAATATTTTTGTAATTATTTTGGAGGTTTTAATTAGTTGATCAATGTATTATTTATGTATGGGGCGTTTGGCTGGTTATGTATAGATGTTATAATTTATAGGGCAATGACCAGTGGACGTGTGTCGACTTGATAATAGTGAAAATTATTTTAATTTACAAGTGTCAGGTGAAGTAGCATTATGGAATTTATTTAAAAATCAGATGGGCACAAACGTGACTGTAATTTTGTATTGTTAAACGCGCATATGCCGACGACGTGAAAATTGCATAATCGAATAAAGAACATTCCAAGTTGGTATATAGTAAAGTAATTTTAGAAATTGGATAAGAAATTTTAAAGAAAAAAGAAATAATAAATGGAATAAAATAAAATTCTTTTTCCAATTTTAAAACCTGCATCGATGCATCTTTACAAAGCTTTCCACTCTGTAAAATTAATCTATTTTATATGGTAACAAACGGATAAAAAAAAATCTTGGTTGGAGAAATTTTAAAACTTATTTTAAATAGAAATAAAAAAAAATTTTTTTCATCAATAGATTTTTACTTTGAAATGTTGTAAAACAATTATGGAAGTATTTTTATTTATGGGAATAATTAGATGAATGAATTTTTTATTTATTCTCAAGTTTACAAACTTATAAACAGCGAAAAAAAAAAATTGAAGAAATCTTTATTTTTATTTTTTTTTTACATTTTAAAATGAAAATATGAAAAAAATATTATTCAAATGCATTAAATAAATTTTTAATTACTTTTACTCATAAAAATATAAAGAGGAAAAAAATAAATAAAATTTCAAAACAAAATTAAAAAAAAAATTTATGAAAATTTGATAAATAAATTTGTAATTATTCCAGTAAAATTGAGACATAAACAAATGAGAATAAATAAATAAAATGCACTAGAAAAATCCAAAAATATCCTTTTCAACACATTTCAACTTTTCGTTTCTTAAAACGAAAATAAAAAAAAAAATTTGTGAAAATAATCAAATAAATAAATTTCTAATTACTGCAGTAAAATAAACACACAAACAAAGAAGAATAAATAAATAAAATACACTAAAAAAATTCTCAAAAATCTTTCTCAAAACATTTCAATTTTACAATCCTAAAACAAAAATAAAAAAAAATCTATCAAAATATTCAAAATGAACAAATAAATTTCTAACTAACTAAGCTAGCTCATAAAA
>JAQQBS010001422.1:885707-897834 GCA_030347275.1 Microctonus aethiopoides | reverse complement strand
AAAAAAAAAAAATTCTTTTTTCACATACACACAAATACTTATATATATATTTTTCTCGCTCTTTTGCGCACACAACACCCCAATCTCCTCTTCCAAAGCTCGAGCAAAGCCGCTTAATTCTCGATAAGCTCACGTCTAATCTCGATTACGTTCTCTCCACTACTACCAACCCAACCCAACCATATCCCTTCTGTTGTACGACCGCATTATATTATATACATAATACATACACTATATACAAACATATATACATGCATATGACCTTCTATGCGTGAACTAACGAGTCTTGTTCAGCCCCAGATTAATTATTCTCATGTTAACAATGCTTTATCTAAAACTACCAGATTCATACCCATACACACATACATATATTACCACTATTCTATTTTTTCTATACATACACAATACACATATATACATATGTATATACATAAAAATATACAGACTCAAATTTATAAATTCAGTTATATATTTACTTTGTCTAATCTCACAGCTCAAGTTGACTTTATTCGTTTGTGTTTTGTGTAAAAAAAAAAAAAAATAAACATTATATACGTATACTTGGAGGTTTTATTTACGAATAGCCGGGTGAAACGTGGACCGAGATGTGTATATATACAGTATGTGTATGTATATGGGAGAATAGAAAATAAATTCGATGGTAGATTGTCCAATGGATCACGATCGAGTGGACTACGCGATATCTACAGTGGCGGTAAAAAACTAACTCTGCAACAGTTTTTGTATATTTTTTAGTGTAGAAGGTTAAATCTACTCTTTCATATGTATTATACACATACATTGTATTTGGGTATAGAGATAAACTATTCGGTTACTTTTCGACAAAATGTTTTATGATTGTGATCGAAATGTCTCAGAACTTTTTTTTAAATCTTAAATTGTCATAACAAAGTTTTAGTATGGGGGATAAGAAAGTAATTGTTGATATTTTATGAGGGTTTATAAAGTTATTGAGATTGGTAAATTTGAATATTGGATTATATATTTAGTAAATATATTGTTGTATATTATTTGAATTTTTTATTTTAATAAAAATGAGAATTTTTCGATGTGAAAAAAAATAAGAAAAAAATTTATTTTTTTTATTAACGGAATCAAATATTTTTTATTATCATTATTATTTATTCTCATGTGTGTTTAGAATATATAGATAATAGGGTGATTCAAAAAAAAAAAAGAAATAAATTGTTTTTTTTCTGTGACTAGTTTTAAAAGTTTTGTTTAAAATTGTTTTTACATCTTCTGATTTTTGTAACTTACAAACTATCGATCACACAGAAAATCGCATTGAATATTTTTTGTCTAGAATTAAACGCTCTACAAAAAAGGTCTCTTGTCATTTTTTGATTAATTTACTTGTTCAAAAGTTATTCAATGTCAAAGTTCAATTTTTCGTAAATTCATCTGATTTTTGTATATTACACCAAAACTGTTAGTTTTATTAACAAAATAAATACTAATTTCTCTTCTAACATATATTCAACTTTCGAAAAATATTAAACAATAATATTATCAGCAAATAAAATAAATAAAACCCTAATTCTAGAATATTTTCCAACATAATTTATCTTTATTCTTATAAAAAATAAAAAAGCACAATGAGCACTATCTCAATATTAAAATGAACCCCACATATTTTCATTTTACTTTCGAATCACCCTAATAAATAATTATTAATATAAAATAAACTGTATTTATTTCCCTTTAATAATTATTTAAATAAATATTCCAACCCAACAAAAATATTTTCAACAAAATTTTAAATAAAAAGCGTTGTAATATCATCGTTCATTTCCCACAAACAAAATCAACATAAAAAGAAAAAATAACATGATTAAATAAATAAAATATCATAATATCATTTATATAATTAATTATTACTAGGAAATCAATTGAATGTTTATGGATAATAATTTAGTTACATATTACATCGTTGAATACACTCTCGATAAACAGATTATACGCACTCACCACAGAATTACCGTACATATATATAATATAATCCATATGTATACGGAGTATATTTATGGATAAATGTATAGAGAAAAGCAATTGGAGGAGAGACGAATCAGATTATTGATTCGATCTACTGCAGAAAAATAAATATATTTTTTATTCATTCTTCTTTCATATATAAATCGTATATACAATTGTCAAATAAAAATGGCGTGAGGTAAAAGAAGAGATAAGAGAGGAAAAAAATAAAATAAAATAAAATAAAATAAAATAAAAATAGAAGAAGAAAAATAATGGAGAATGAGCCAAAGACGACAGATCCCAGCTACCGAGCTGCTGCCAATCAATTTTAACCTCCCACACTGTGGCAGTTAAAGCTCTGATTTCCGACATTTCTCAATCCTCCAATCGTTGGTTTATATATCTCAAATATATATATATATACATATACATTTATATACTTGAAGCAAGATAAAAGAGTGTAATTCACATTAATAATCTGTCGTGGTTGAGAAAATAAAAGGAATTATTTTTTTGATAGCTATTTAAATTTAATTGCGGTTTAACTTGATGATTGGGGATTTAATAAAGAGACAAAAAAGGGAATGGTTTTTTTTTTTAATGTTGATGTTTAATGAGGTGGATAATAATTTCATTATATGAAATTATTTGGAGTAAAATAAAAAAAATTTTTATTGTGAATTGATAAATTTTTCATTAATTTTTTTTTTCTTCTTTGTTTTTTTGTGAGTGATGGAGTTGAGAGTAGGAAAAAAAAAATATATATATACCTGAGACTTATTTGAAGCTTTGGCTATTGCGTGATCTCAAGCTAAATCTCACATCCTTCCAACGCACGTATTTGCCATAAATCAGCGTATTTCTTGCTCAACCACGTAGACACACTGGCGCTGAGTATTCGATCCGTGTTCGAGTAAAGTCGACGTAACTTGTTCGATAGCAAAGAGCGAAACTCGCTCGTTGCTTCGTGCACCCATATGCTCAGGGTTTTTATGTGTGTGTATAAGTAGTGTACAGGAGTGTGAGAACAAAAATAGAGAGACGAGTTACTTATGGTATGAATGTGCAGTTTCTCAATGATAGTATCACTTATTAATACGATCACGTTTGTGATAGAATTCAATTATCGATTTATTTATTTATGATGAATATAATTTGTAATTTAAATAATATTTTCTATGAGGGAAAATTTGATGAATTATATTTTTTATAATTTTAATTGTATGTATGTTGATGTTGATTTATTAATAATTTACTTAATGTCAATTTGTACTCATTTGTCTTATAGTACTTTCGAAGCTAATGATTTTGATTTTACTATGAGCAAATTAGTAAAAAAAAATTCGGAAGAAAAAATTTTATGAATTTTATTTTTAATAATTTTATTGTATTTATGTTGATATTAATTTATATACAATTTATTTATTGTCAATTTGTACTCATTTGTCTAATAGTATTTTCGAAGCTAATGATTTTGATTTTACTATGAGCAAATTAGTAAAAAAAAATCCGGAAGAAAAAATTTGATGAATTATATTTTTAATAATTTTATTGGATTTATATTGATATTAATTTATAAATAATTTAATTATTGTCAATTTGTACTCATTTATCTAATAGTACTTTGAAAGCCAACAATTTTGATTTTACTATGAGCAAATTAGTAAAAAAAAAATTCGGAAGAAAAAATTTGATGAATTTTATTTTTAATATTTTTATTATATTCATGTTGATATTAATTTATAAATAATTTAATTATTGTCAATTTGTACTCATTTGTCTAATAGTATTTTCGAAGCTAATGATTTTGATTTTACTATGAGCAAATTAGTAAAAAAAAATCCGGAAGAAAAAATTTGATGAATTATATTTTTAATAATTTTATTGGATTTATATTGATATTAGTTTATAAATAATTTATTTATCGTCAATTTGTACTCATTTGTCTAATAGTACTTTCGAAGCTAATGATTTTGATTTTACTATGAGCAAATTAGTAAAAAAAAAAATCCGGAAGAAAAAATTTGATGAATTATATTTTTAATAATTTTATTGTATTCATGTACTAAATTTATATACAATTTATTTATCCTGAATTTTAAAAGTCAATTTGTACTCACTTGTCTAATAGTACTTTGAAAGCCAACGATTTTTATTTCACCATGAGCAAATGGCCAATTAGTAAAAAAAAAAAATCCGGATTAACTAAAGAAACGTCGCACGCAAGATCTTTTCCTTCTACTTTTATAAAACTTTCTTTATTCTCGTTCAAATCCCTTGTTAAAAATAATACCCTCACCCATATAAAACCCATAGACACAAAAATGTAAAGCCAATTTAATCCGCAACTAAAAAATAAAACTAAAAAATCAAAACAAAAAAAAATTGATTTTTATATTCAAAGTATTTATTCAACCAAAGTCGAGCTTTTGCTCTACAGCTTTTCCTCTCTCTCTCTCTTACTGTCTAGAATAAATAGAGAAGTTTGTCTATGATGGTGGTACAATAGTGCGGTGGCGTTGGTGGCGCAGCAGGTTCACCTGCTGCGGTATCGTTGAAATGGTTCAAGATGGAAGGCGGAAGTGAGTGAAGTAGTCTATATACGGAAGAGAATGTGTAAGAGAGAACGGAATAATAACGGGATATACACATATATGTATATGAAACGAGAGAGATTGGAAGCAACTTGACATAGAAGCCGGAAGTGGAATGGAGCAATCGAGCAGCACCATAAACTGCCAGTGATATTAAGGAGTCCATGGATCTGGCCTTGGAAAATTTATCGTACTAAAAGTCACGAGCGTTGTGTAATGCCAAAGACAAACTTACTAACATAGGTGTGCAATTTGTGGGCAAAACTAAAGGCTCAATAAATACATATATATACATATTTGTATATGTAAATAAATTATGTAATATATTTGGTGTAGTGTATTTATTAGGGTGGGTCAAAAAAGTATTATTAAACAAATAAACAAATGATACTAAAACCAGTTTTTTGATTAATAATATTTTTTTTAAAAATAATAAAGTGATTAGTATCGATTTTATGACAAAAAAGTCAAAATTTCATACATTTGGAACTTTGGGTTTGAATATCTTTAGAATGGATGTTTCTATGGAAAAAGTGTAAGGGACCTTTTTTGTAGAGCGTTCAATTTTCTATGAAAATATACATTTCTCATTTGATAATAATTTTTTTTCAGTAAGTCACAAAATTGAGAAAAAAAAATTTTTTTTTTTAAATAAAATTGTCAAATTTTGACCTCGAATATCTTGTAAATGGTTAGATTTATGGAAAAAGTATAAGAGACCTTTTTTGTAGAGCGTTCAATTTCCTATAAAAATATGCCTTTCACATTTGATAATAATCACTTTCCAGTAAGTAACATAATTAAAAAAAAAAATTTTTTTTTTTTTTAAAATTGTCAAATTTTGACCTCGAATATCTTTTAAATGGTTAGATTTATGGAAAAAGTATAAGAGACCTTTTTTGTAGAGCGTTCAATTCTCTATAAAAATATGCATTTCTCATTTGATAATATTTTTTTCTCAGTAAGTCACAAAATTAAGAAAAAAAAATTTTTTTTTTCAATAAAATTCTCAAATTTTGACCTCGAATATCTTTTAAATGGTTAGATTTATAAAAAAAGTATAAGAGACCTTTTTTGTAGAGCGTTCAATTTCCTATAAAAATATGCCTTTCACATTTGATAATAATTACTTTCCAGTAAGTAACATCATTAAAAAAAAAAATTTTTTTTTTTTAGTAAAATTCTCAAATTTTGACCTCGAATATCTTTTAAATGGTTAGATTTATAAAAAAAGTATAAGAGACCTTTTTTGTAGAGCGTTAAATTTCCTTCAAAAATATGTACAAAAAATTAGCTAAATAATCCACCAACAAAGAGATATGTTGTTTTTAATACGAAACTTGAGTAAAAATGGAAATCGACAATGAGAAGAATCTTCCTATTAATATTAAGAGCTCATACTCGATAAATATTCTCTAAAAGTGCCCAGAAACCTATTTCTCAGTGTAAAAATAAAGAAAAAATAGTCCTTTTTCTTAACCCACCCTAATATTTATGTGCATGAAGATATTTTTTTTTAATGGGATAATGTGGACGAAATAAAATTAATATTATAGTTTAATAAATTTTTTAATAGCTTGATTTTATTTATAATGTATACATATACATGTATATTCAGAGCTTTCAACTTGCAGTTCAAGTTGATAATAATAAAGCGTGGAGAAGTTCAACGATGAAAGTGCTTGAGGAAAAAAAAATCGTAAAACAGCAAAGTGAGGAAAATGACTTTTTGCCCTTACTGAATCTCAGAAATAAAAAAAAATCCAGAAGAAGAAGAATAATAATAAACATTCTCATGTGTGTATGTATATTGCATAGAAAGTATATTCGCACTGGCGCCATGATTCATTGGAATATATATATTTATATCTATGTGTGTGTGGGTACATTCAGGGAAAATAAAATAGGAATAGGATAACATATAAACCCTCTTTGCTTTTCTACATAAATCACTTTAGTTAAATTCGTCTTTTTTTTTTTTTTTTTTTACATTTTTTTTTTAACTCTGATAAATAAAATTAAAAGAAAAACTGAAGAGATCGATGCAGTGAGAATTTTATTATTATTAATTTTTATTAAACACAAAAAAAAAAAAAATTAATTAATTATGAAAAAATTTTTTAATGACTTTCAGAGATATATTTACCAATTTCTTTATCATTAAATCTTCCAGTAATTTCCCACGACATCTTTATAGTCCAAAAAAAAATTTAAACACACTAAAAACCATATTTAAATTATAATTATAAAAAAATATCCCAAGTAAATTTTTTTTTTTTATAAAATCAATAATAAAAAACGATATTAAAATTCATTACTTTATCTGCCTCAAACTCTTCATAATCCACGTAAATATACATTTATATCTCAGTGTAATAATAATTTATATAAATAACAAGTTGATTTTTAGAAATAAAATAAATTAAGATAAATAAAAAAATTTTTAAAAATAAAATTCTGAATATAATATTTCTTAATTTTTATTTATATAATTTCATAATATTTATATTTGTATATATTATACATGTGTATATGTAGACACTTGGTGGTTGGACTTCTCTGTGGGCTGACGACCTATCGATCTCCACTACTTGTACACTTGGGTTTGCTGCTGCTCACTTGCTCACTTGGAGATCTCTCCTGTGGTGTAGTGCATACGGTGCCACTTGCCCGCTAGTGCTTGACTATTATACTTCAATATTTCCCAGTATTCCCTCGAGGAAATATATATGTATATGATAGATATGAGCTAATATCGATCTAGCCACTATTATGTATATGGATTCAGGTACAGAAATATTAATCTGCAGATATTTATTTATAGAGTTCATAAAATTCTTTGGGAAAATGATGAAAGTTCATTATTATTTTATATTGATGTATCGCACAGTATTTTTCGGGAGTTTATGTGAAACTTTAATTATTATTAGGTAGATATATCAGTGTGTATGTGTGTAGTTGATATTAATAAATCATTTTATGATATAAAATCAAATAATAAGTGTAAGAAAGTTATTATTTTATATTTATAAAAGGAAAGTTATAAATAATGGCCAATAAATTTTTTTAATTCATGAATAAATATTTTTTTTCATCCATATATTAATCTATTATATATAAAAAAAAATATGTAACTATGTATATTTGATATTAAATAATTATTTCGTGATTTTTATCAAAATTGAATAATAGTAAAAGAAATATTTTTTAATATTTATAAAAGGAAAGTTATAAATGGCAAATAAATTTTTAAATTTATGGATAAATATTTTTTTTCATTCACAAATTAATCTATATACATAAAAAAAAATACATAACTATACATATTTAATGTTAATGAATTATTTCAATATTTATATTAAAAATCAAATAATAGTAACAGAAATATTTTTTTATATTAATGAAAGGGCAGTAAAAATTGGAAAATAAAGTTTTAAATTCATGGATAAATATTTTCTTTCCATCCTCAAATTAATCTATATACATAAAAAAAAAATATGTAACTATAATAAATTAAATATTAAATAATTATTTCATGATTTTTATTAAATTCGAATAAAACTAAAAAAAATATTATTTTTTAAATTGATAAAAAAAAAGCAATAAATTCCAAATAAATTGTTAAATTCATGAATAAATATATTTCTTCATCCTCAAATTAATCTATATACATAAAAAAAAATATGTAACTATAATAAATTAAATATTAAATAATTATTTCATGATTTTTATTAAATTCGAAAAAAACTAAAGAAAATATTATTTTTTAAATTGATAAAAAAAAAGCAATAAATTCCGAATAAATTGTTAAATTCATGAATAAATATATTTCTTCACCCTCAAATTAATCTATATACATAAAAAAAAATATGTAACTATAATAAATTAAATATTAAATAATTATTTCATGATTTTTATTAAATTCGAATAAAACTAAAGAAAATATTATTTTTTAAATTGATAAAAAAAAAGCAATAAATTCCAAATAAATTATTAAATTCATGGATAAATATTTTTTTTTTTCATCCGTGAATATTTATACATAAAAAAAAATGTATCTATACATATATGTATTTGAGTGTTGATATGAAGTGAGTGGTCGTAACTGTTTTGTTGCAATTTGCCCAGGGGCATAAAACGACATATTATCACTTTTATGTGGTCATAATGGCACACATAACCTCGGTTTATAAATATTTATGGTGTTATAAACTCACTAGACTCAAGAATTTACCTATCCACCATATACACATATGTATATATTTTAAAAATAAAATATACATATATATATCTGTAGGTATATATACTTCACACTATCTGTGATTGTCGCTTCAGGTTATATCCCTTAGAGAATTGTAAATTTCCACACATTCAATATTTTTTTTCTCACAATCTACAGCTAAAAATGAATAAAAAAAATTTTTTTTTTTATTTCATGCATCACAAAATGTGTCAATCATTATTTATTTTCATTCGATACATTTCATCTTCTATTAAAGTTCTCTAAATGACAGTTAAATAATTTTATACATACATAAAAAATTTACATATATAAAAAAAAAAAACTTTCAACATTTTTATATCAATAATTCTCATGTGAAAAATATAAAACTAAAATTCATCGATGAATTTTTTTATCATCACTCATCCTAATAGTTTTCCAAAGATAAAAATTACATAGAAATAAAATTTTATTTTAATAATAATTTTTTTTTTTTAATTTTAATAATAAATTTTAATAATAAATAAAAAAAAAATTAATTAATCCTATTGTCATGCAGGTTAGTTATATTATATATCAGTGGTGGTATTAGTGGGAATATAAAAGTCAAGTGAATATTAAAGGAGAATATTTTGTAGAGAAATGAAAAAAAAAAAAAAAAAAAAAAAAAAAAAAAAAAGGAAATATTCGAAGCAGATTCAGACGCGCATATTGCGAAACTTGACAATGGTTCGATGAATTCTAAACAACGTGAATATACTCACGTATATGCATGTGTATGTAGATATAGATGTACGTATATATCTATCTGTGTTATCAATAAATGCCGATGAATAGAATTGAATTCCTGTGAGAACGTCTGGGCAAGATTATTTGGACCAATAAAAGATCAAATTTCAAAACACATCATAGAACACATTCAACTAAACAAAGCTATCTACTAATAAATAAAAAGTACATTCAACAGTACAATCTTTTATAGTTGTTCAATAAAACAAACTTAAAAATGACATTTTAATATTCAATATCAAAAAATCATTCGTAATATTATGAATTGGAATTAATTCGTAGCGTTTTTACCGATATTTGTTATGTAAAAAACGCTACGAATTAATTCCAATATTCAATAATTATTATCAAACAATTGATAATTTATTTTATGTATTATTAATTTATTTTTTTATTGTTTATTTTGATTATTTTGAGCAAGTTGTTCAATAATACAAACTTAAAAATGACATTTTAATATTCAATATCAAAAAATCATTCGTAATATTATGAATTGGAATTAATTCGTAGCGTTTTTACCGATATTTGTTATGTAAAAAACGCTACGAATTAATTCCAATATTTAATAATTATTGTCCAAAAATTGATAATTTATTTTATATATTATTAATTTATTTTTTTATTATTTATTTTCATTATTTTGAGCAAGTTGTTCAATAATACAAACTTACAAATGACATTTACATATTCAATATCAAAAAATCATTCGTAATATTATGAATTGGAATTAATTCGTAGCGTTTTTATCGATATTTGTTATCTAAAAAACGCTACGAATTAATTCCAATATTTAATAATTATTGTCCAAAAATTGATAATTTATTTTATATATTATTAATTTATTTTTTTATTGTTTATTTTCATTATTTTGAGCAAGTTGTTCAATAATACAAACTTACAAATGACATTTTCATATTCAATATCAAAAAATCATTCGTAATATTATAAATTGGAATTAATTCGTAGCGTTTTTATCGATATTTGTTATCTAAAAAATGCTACGAATTAATTCCAAT
This sequence comes from Microctonus aethiopoides, assembly GCA_030347275.1. Classification (NCBI taxonomy): domain Eukaryota; kingdom Metazoa; phylum Arthropoda; class Insecta; order Hymenoptera; family Braconidae; genus Microctonus; species Microctonus aethiopoides. The sequence continues at coordinate 887,215 of JAQQBS010001422.1, read as the reverse complement.
ATTTAATAATTATTGTCCAAAAATTGATAATTTATTTTATATATTATTAATTTATTTTTTTATTGTTTATTTTCATTATTTTGAGCAAGTTGTTTAATAATACAAACTTAAAAATGACATTTTCATATTCAATATCAAAAAATCATTCGTAATATTATGAATTGGAATTAATTCGTAGCGTTTTTATCGATATTTGTTATCTAAAAAACGCTACGAATTAATTCCAATATTTAATAATTATTGTCCAAAAATTGATAATTTATTTTATATATTATTAATTAATTTTTATATTGTTTATTTTCATTATTTTGAGGAAGACTAGTATGGTAAAAGTGCTAATGCAATAGTAGATTTCAAGTAAATAAATAAATAAAAATAATTATAACGAAAATTAAATTCTGATATTCAGAATTTATTTTTTCCAAGTTCAAAACAACACTATTTTTATATAACACAACAAACTATTGGTATAATTTTTAACGTACTCATGATAATCAACTTTCAAAGTGTCAACTGACTCTACAAAAAAAAAAAACTAATCAACAATCACGTTGATAATTAAACAATATTTATATTTCCTCATAATTAAAACACGAATAAAAATTATGAAAAACATAAAAAAAAAAAAAACAATTCAACAATATAATTAATAATCAAATAATTGTTAAAACAATTGTAAAAATAAATTCCTCAATCAAATTATTATCAAATGATAATAAAAAAATATTTACAATGCAATTTAATAATTACATAAATTATAAATTAATTACAAATTTATAAAGTTACAATATTTTAATCGTTGTCATGAATATTAATTAGATTATTAAACACCGACAAAATATTTATACAAGACATATTCTTATTATCCCTCACTTGTATGTAGATTAATTGTAGTCATTATGTATGTTTTAATTTGTTTAGTATTGCATAAGGTATTCTAACATTGTTTCAGAAGATCTCTAATTAGACAAGGGTAAAATTTCAAGTATACATAGAATATATATGTGTATTTACAAGTCTGTATGTTTATTCACAGTATTGTGAGTATACTAGTACAGTATATATGTGTATAAAGGGTGTATATAACCATTGAGGATACGCTAATTGGTCAACTCGAGCACAATAATAGGATTAGTTGGGTAATGAGCAGAGACCCAGTTACAGTTGGGGTGTTTCAACGTTTTGGAATCGTATGTGTGGGACATTGTATCTTGATGCAAACTCTCGGACATATTGTGTCATTACACACAACTAACCCAATGTACACTTGATAGTTACTCTAACAATTTATATATGGGTATATAGTAAAGCTCAAGTGAATTCTGTGAATAGTTAGTTTGAACATTCGATGTAAGAATAATGATGACATTGAGTGTAGTGAAAAATTTTGTTTGAAAGTTCAGTGGAAATTTTTTTAGGATAATTTTGTTTGGGATTTTAATTGAAGGGTTTGGGATGGAGAAATTATTTTGTGTGGAATGGATAGTGTTTTATGGTGATTGAAATAC
>JAQQBS010001422.1:866665-879701 GCA_030347275.1 Microctonus aethiopoides | reverse complement strand
AATATCTTTGTTAATCTAAAATTTCAGTCTTGTAATAAGAACTTGGCTCTTTCAAAACATTGGGTGGCTTTTTCAATGTCTATCTGTTATGAAATAGCCGAATTTTATTATTTATATAAATGCTTAGAAGTCCAAAAATACCGATAGTTTTGAATAATGTTTCACGACATCACGTACATAAATGAATAAACAATTACTTATTATACAAATTTTTTAAATTATTTATATCCTTTTATATTATTTATTCCTTTTTTCAAAACTGGCTCTTTCATGCTACTCTTCCCTTACTTTGAATTATTAATGTCGGATTTATATTAATTATCTTTTTTACATTTGTTACTGGAATATTTTAAAAGAAATAAAACAAATAGAGAAAAAAAAATAAATAAAAACAATTATAAAAATTTACCTGAATTAGCAATAGAAAAATATGAATGACATGAGAGCAAAGCCTCATTTTGAATGTCAAATAAAGAGACAATAGAAAATATAAAAATGTACAAAAAAGATAAAAAATTTTGCTTTAACATATAGTATGCGACAAGTGTGACATAAAAGTAGTACGGGTAGTAGAGATGCAGGAAAACCCGAGATGGAAAATTAAAAAGAGAAATGCGGAAGATTGTAAGGACCAAGTACCGGTGCAAGTGCAAACGGATGAAATGGGTGAAGGGTTGAAGTGCTCGAGACTCGGGTGCTCGGAGCTTAATTGCATTTGCATTTCACTTTATTTTATTATTTTTTTTTTTATTTTTATTTATTTCCTACAATTCGACATTGCAACATGGGCTCATGGAATTTCGACTTGGTTGCAGAGCAAAAAGCGCGTTTCACTCAGTAAACCTTCACCCATATGCAAATGGCGATTGTAATTGAGGAGAAAATAATGAGAAAAAATTTTTTAAATAATTCTTATAAAATTAAATCACATCATAAAATAAATAATTAAAATAATTATCATTGTGACGAATGAATATTAATCATTGAAATATTATGAATATAATCTTTTTATTTATATGGGTGTACTTTAAATTGAATAATTTATAGAACATGGTAGATGAAATAATGTCAAAGTTGAGTGCAATTAATAAACTAATTGGTGGACGCGAACTATTGTGGCATTAATCCCTTGATCCTCGTGGGTCCGATTCAATTTAACCACCTGACGCCACCCCCCGTTGCGATGTTGTCACCTTTATATACATATGTACGTAAAATATATGATATATAACTAACTACACACATGTATATAGGTATTTACTAATACATATGTGCGTAATACCTTGCGCTTGAATGTTTGTGACAAGAGTTTAGCACAGAGGTCTTTAATTATCGACCAATTATTTTCCCCATGACAAACTACCAAGTAAAATTATTACACAATGTTGATAATAAATATAATCAATATTATAAAATAAATATAGTAATTATTTTCAATGAATAAATTATATGAATATTTATTGCTGAGATTGAAACGAAATATTTAGAAAATTTTTTGAAGTTTTTTTTTTAATTAAAATTTTATTTTTTTTTATTGTATTGAAAGTTGTGTTGTAATTTTTGAGAAAGGATAAATATGTAGTTTATATTATTATAGTAAAACAAGCACAATTTCGTTGATTGATAGAAGAGATATTAAAGTTTATTGTAAATATTAATTTATTAGTAAAATTATTTACCTTTGGATATGATTTATTCTGTGAAAATGTCCACAATATGTTGACAACTATTTCGGGATATTTGATATTCATTCAATACTTTAGGTAAATATTTATTTCACAAACAAATATTCGTATTCAGTATGAAAATGTTATTTTGTAAATAATTAATTATTTTGTGAATTTTCCGAGCGTTTTCTATTAAATTATTGAAAATTATTATACTTTGTAGTAATGGCTACAAAATTTAATCACATTTGTGTAAACAAAGGTTATAAATTTTGTCATATGAATATAGAGGTCTAAAACTATCTAGCGATGTTAATAAAAAACATAAAAAATATTATAAAATAAATATAATAATTATATTCAATGAATAAATATATTAGGGTGGGCCAAAAAAAACTTTTAATTTTTTTTTTCTTTTGTTACCATGAAAATATTGTTCAAGGTGACCAAAAAATGAGCCTGTGAAAAGGGCAGCTCTTAATTTTAATGTTAAGAGGTGTCGCATCGTGATTTTTGATTTCCCATTTAAATAACATGGAGAATTTTTTTTTTATCGTTAGAATTTTGTAGTTTACGAACCAATGGACGGATTTAAACGATCAATACATATTTTTATAGGAAATTGAACGCTCTACAAAAAAGGTGTCTTACAATTTTTTCATAACTTTTACTGTTTAGAAGATATCGGAGGTTAAATTTTGAAGAATTTAACAAATATTCTTTGTTACTTTTAAATTTTATAACTCGTAGACAAATAAATATTATAAAGTGCGCAAAATATATTTTTGTAGGAAATTAAACGCTCTACAAAAAAGGTCTCTTGTAGTTAATCGATTACTCTAACCATTTAGAAGATATTCGCATTCATGACTTGAATGGATAAATTTAAAATATTTATTAAAAAACTATTAAAATCAGTACGCAGGGATTCGAATGCGAATATCTTCTAAATGGTTAGAGTAATCGATTAACCACAAGAGACCTTTTTTGTAGAGCGTTTAATTTCCTATAAAAATATGTATTGATCATTCGAATCCGTCCATTGGTTCATGAGCTACAAAATTCTAACAAAAAAAAAAAAATTAAAAGTGTTTTTTGGCCCACCCTAAAATACATATCAAGTTAATTAACAAAATATACATTAATTTTATACATTATATTTCAATAGACATGTTGTATATAAACAATATGTATTATAATTTTACAAAACGAGTAAATATATACATATTAAATAAATATTTATACTACTGGAATTAAAATAAAATATTGAGAAAATTATTTCAAGTTTTTGACTTTGAATTTTATTTTACTTGATTGTTGGTTAAGAATTTATTAATTATTGTTAATGAAATATTCCTGGTGGCTATTTATCTTATTGTTGATACAGTATATGATGGGAATAATGTGAAGTGAGCAATCATGTTTGGATTGTCAATGAGTCAGTGGAGAGTCGTGGTCAGTTAAGCAGTACGATTGGCCATGTTATGCAATGTAGACATAAGGGAATATTGCAACGGTTTTACGCATATTATGTAGTACGGTTTGCGAGTTTGTGTATATATATATATATATATATATATATATATATGTGTATATGTGGAGAAAATACATAATATACGTGATCATGTTTCTGGGTAGTCAGAAACGCCTGTGCATACAATACACAACTAATCATAATTATACTCAAATGTGATTGTCATGGCATATTGCGCAAGCGATCACTCGGTGGTAATATTCTATCTCAAAACAACCTCGATTTATTGATCGTTTGGCTTTATTTATGCGTCTGAACGCGTCCATGTTTATGTGAACATGATGGTAAACAAAAATAATTGGGATTAAATAAATAATATTGATTTGTGAAATCAATTTTGTTGAATGTTTTTTTTTATTTGGGAAATATTTTTATTAGAAATTATTTTGTGTCAATATTTTTTTTTTTTTTAAGTAAGGTATGGATGTTTATTTATTTATTCATGTCGTTATGGATTAATAAATGATATGTGTTATATGTAAAATAATTTTTTTTTTTTTTTTTTTTTTTGAGAATTTTTAATATCAGAAAATAATTTAATATGAAAAAAAAATTACAATCGAATATTATTTTTTTTTAGTATATAATATTATTATATGATGAAATCAATTTTGTATGAATAAATGTATTTAAGATGAATAAAAAAAAAATATTTTTTTTTTTAATTAAAAATACGAAAATTTAGAAAAATTTAATTAAACATTTTTTTTTATTTGTATTATTTATTCAAAACTGATTTTAATATTCTTGAAAAGAATTTTATTAATATTCATTATCAATAAATATATATAACAAATATAAATAATAAAAAAAAAATTTTTTTGTCGAAAGAAATAAATTTTTTATTTATATATATAACACATATCGAACATTTTTTTCATTTGTATTATTTATTCATATAAATAATAATAAGTATGAAAATGAAAAAAAATTTTCATTAGTTTAAAAATTTATTTATTATTATTTAAAATTAACATATTATTTTTTTATTATTTATACATATAATATTTTTTTATTGATAATAAATATTAATATGATTCGTTTCAAGAATATCGAAAACAGTTTTGAATAAATAAATAAAAAATACAAATAAAAAAAATAATATTTACAATTACAAAAAATATTTACAATATAAAAAATAAAACATTTATTTTTCAAATTCAATTGTAATTTTTTTTTAATATTAAAAAGTATCATTTTCTCACATAAAAAATTCTCAAAAAAAAAACAAAAAAAAATTTTTTTTAAATTATTTCATACACATAATTAACCATTAAATAAATTCTGTATATAATTGCAACTTTTAAACTCATGTCTTATGGGTATTTGTAATAGAATTATCAATTAATTTCACGAGAGTACGCAATTATAATTCGGAATGCAAATGAATCACTCGCGATGTATTTGAACAGACACGAGTATTTGTGTGTGGTAAAATATATCACACGAGAATGGAGACTGTACGAATATAAAGAGAGAATGAAAAAAAAAAAAAAAAAAAATGGCGAAAGCTTCCAACAATTTTGTGTCGTAGAAAAGATTCGAATTTTTCTTTAATTTATGCACGTTACCATTTAATTACTTATCATTAATGTATTACTCCTACTTTAATTCACCACTAACTATAGAAACTCTCTATATTCCATTAAAAAATATATACACTCATACAAATATTTATATAATTCAACAAATGTTTATGTTAATAAAATTTATTACAACTATCAAAAATAAAAAATTCAAATATTTCTGCAAGTAATTTTTTGTTTTATAAAAATAAATTTATATTATTCAATGCATGAATAATATATAATCTAACGTTATATCATGCTTTGAATTTTATAAATATATAATAATATTTAAATGTTTGAAGATATATCAACACATTGGGTTTATATTCATCGTTGAATATAATAAAATAATCTTCATCCACATTTTATTTCTTCACGATACGCCAAAAGTCATGTGTGAGAAGTTACCTTATGTTCTTTTATATAATGGCAAGAGCTTTTATTTTATGATAGCATATGGTTTAGTTCGTGTGAATAATACATGAAAAAAAAATAAAGAAAAAAAAGAAAAAAGCTCTCTGACAAAATTCATGTACAACATTAATGTTTTTAATGAATTTTAAAATTCAATGAGTTTTTAAATTTCAATTTTCTATGGTGATATAAATAATTATATATTTACATAGATTTTCAGATAGTATTTACATGTACAAATATAAATATTAATATAAACAAATATTATTAAACATTTTTTTTTGTTTGTGTTATTTATTTATTTATTTATTTATTTATTTAATGCTGTTTTCGATATTCTTGAAAAAAATTATATTAATATTCATTATCAATAAATGAATACTGTAAATATGAATGATGAAAAAAGAATTTTTTGTTTTAAATAACAATACATAAATTTTTAAACAAATGAAAAAAAATTTTTTTTTTTTGTTATTTATATTTTTTATATATTTATTGATGATGAGTATTGAAATTGTTCTTTTCAAGAATATTAAAATCAAGTTTGAATAAATAATGCAGATAAAAAAAAAATTTTTGATTATATTTGTATAAATTTTCGTATTTTTAATATAAAAAATAAAATATTGCTTTTTTATTTATCTTAGAAATGTTTATTTATACAAAATTGATTTAATTGTATTATGTTATATAATTAAAAAAAATAATATCCAATTGTAATTTTTTTTTTCATATGAAAAAAAAAAAAAATTTTCAATTTCTGATATTAAAATTTCAAAAAAAGAAAAATAAATTCTTAAAAATTATTCTACATATAGCACATATCATTTATCAATCCATAACAATATGTGTGAATAAATAAATATTCATATCTCACTTGAAAGAAAAAAAAAAAAATATTTAATAAAAATATTTCCGAAATAAAAAAACATTCAACAAAATTGATTTTATTAATCAATATTATTTATTTAATATCCCAATTATTTTTTGTTCATCATCATATCGACATAAACATGCACTCAAATAATAAAATTATAATATAGTGAAAATAATAACAGTGAAAATTATTTCTGAATTTTATTCGTACTTTTTGTTTGTTAAAATATTTAGTTAAATTTACAAACTATTAATCAAAATTGAATTTAACTGTTTTTGTTGTTGTGTAATATCATTTAGGAAAATATGCAGTATGGGAATATGGAAAATTTATCAAGATTGAAATGTATATTATAAATAAAATGAAAGGAATGAGGAATTTTCTGAATTTCATTTGCAAAATACTGCGAGCTTTGTATCGTAATTTCTCACCGTCGAGATTCGATAACATTGGCCAGGAACTATTTACTATATACGTATTAAATTTATTCTATACATGTGTATATAACACTTGTACACAGTAGTGTATGCTATGTATAAATGTGTATGACATTGGCTCGTTTCCATTTTGGAAATGGTCCATTTATTGGCTACAGATTTTACCATTGGTTACAAATGAAAATAAAAATTTCAACCGTGTAACTTTATACAATAAAAAATATTTAATATCTATATTAATTAATTATTACCGACACTTGTTATATATTCCGATTAAATTATAAAAATTAATTAAACCATATATAAAATTTTAATAAATAAAAATTCATATCAAAATATTTTCGTAAAAAGAAAATAAAAAAAATATTCGTTTATAAATTTGCAAATAAATATTTGATAATTAAAAATAATTTATAAAATATAAATATCAGTGTTGACAACACAATATAAGTTGAAAGAATTTGTACATAAAACTGTCAAAAAGTGTAACGATAAAAATAATAAAAACAAAAATAAAGAAATTACTTTGAATCTATAATTTTTTTTTTTTAATATTATAAACAAATAAAAAAAAAAATTTGTAAATAATATTCGTGACATACTTTAGAAAACCTGAATGCATATATTATCCTACCAACCGTCAAGTTTTAATTATGACACGGTATACAAATGTAAAAAAACAAAATAAAAATAATATAAAAAAAAAAAAAAGAAAAAAAAAAATTTTTTTTTTCACTTTATTTATTTCATTTCTTCCTCCACTTTTCCAAATGATACGATGCATTTTCAACTCTACTGTAAATTCCAACCGAGTTGACGTTGACATGAACATCAAAGTTCTTTCTGGCACGTCCAATTACAACTTGAAAAAAAAAAATAAAAAATAAAAAAAAAATTATTTTTCCCTTTTTATGAATATATATATATATACATACAACGCACATTTACTTACACCTACGCACACATGTACATAAGTATATATATATACAGACATAGATGGATACTAAAATTGCCCCACTGTCCATTACGTTTTAATTGCAAATTTTCAATTACTCTCCAACGTAGTTTCTTTTTTTTTTTATTTCTTTCTTTCTTCTCGCACATGTCCAACAATATTTTACACAGTTTCACTATTTCTCAAAAGCCACTTTACTTTTATGCAACACACTAGAGATAATGATTACATCATAAAAAATTCCACATAGAAATATCACTCGGAAAAAAGGCAACAAAGTGAAATAATAATTGAGAATGTTCAAGTGTATATGACATAAATGAATGAATATTTTTTTTTATTTTTCTTTTTTTAAATAAAAAATGCCATTGAGTGAAACAAAAGTGGAGGATCCAATTAATTTTACTATCATATATACTATATGTATAGAGTACATGACACGCAGTGAAAAGGGAGATAAGAGGATAAGAGAGAGAGAGAGGGAAAGGAGGAGGAGAGAGAGTGCACAACGACTCGACATATCACTTATGCCATTGCCAGTTGCAATATAACGTCATTGTGCAGCAGTGAGATTCGAGGATCATTGTCTCATTGCACTTGATGAGAAGGTATTGCTTGATAAGACATACGACACTTGACAGAATCATCGTAATTATCCTAATTTATAATATAGAAAATAAATTATTGAAATATTGAAGAAAAAAAAAATTTTATTTTAGTATTAAAATTGATTGGAATAAAATCTAATTTTTTTATAAATGATAAAACTTTTTAAATGTTTTTATATGTAAAGTGAATTTGTCATTTGATTTAACTTGTAGATAAAATTAGTGAATGTGGGATATTTAAATGGATTTATTTATTTATTTATTTATTTTTTTTTTGTTAATTTGTGTTTGAATTAAAATTTTATTTTTATAGTTTTATTATGTTGAAAGTTGTGGTATTATTTTTTAGAGAGGATCAATACATAGTTGATATTAATATATGTATTGATATATTAAAATAAACACAATCTTGTTGATTGATAGAAGAGATATTAAAGTTTATCATAAATATTAATTTATCAATTTAATTATTTATTTTTAGATATGATTTAATCTGTGAAAATAATCCACAATATGTTAACAACTATTTCGGAATTATTTCATATATTAATTACTACTTTAGATAAATATTTTTTTCACAAACAAATATTCGTATCCAATATGAAAATGTAATTTTATAAATAATTAATTACTTTATGAATTTTCCAAACTTTTTCTATATTAAATTATCAAAAATCATTATAAAATTATTATTAATTAATTATTAAAATTATTATTAAAGTCAATAATAAACATAATAAATATTATAAAATACATATATAATAATTATCTTCAACAAACAAATAATATAAATATTTACTGCTACGATTGGAACGAAATATTGAGAAAATTGTTTGAAGTTTTTTTTTTCAATTAAAATTTCAATTTAATTTTTTTATTGTATTAAAAGTTATATTGTAATTTTTAAAAGAGAATAAAATACATAGTTGATATTAATATATTAAAACAAGCACAATCTCGTTGATTGACACAAGAGATATTAAAGTTTATCATAAATATTAATTTATCAATTTAATTATTTATTTTTAGATATGATTTAATCTGTGAAAATAATCCACAATATGTTGACAACTATTTCGGAATTATTTCATATATTAATTACTACTTTAGATAAATATTCATTTCACAAACAAATATTTGTATCCAATATGAAAATGTAATTTTATAAATAATTAATTACTTTATAAATTTTCCAAACGTTCTCTATTAAATTATCAAAAATTATTATACTTTGTAGTAATAGCTACAAAATTTAATCACAATTTCTGTAAACAAAGCTTATATAAATTTTGTCGTATGAATATAGTTACGTCATTTATTCAGTAGACTGTACACATGCAAAACTTTAGTTAGATGGAGGATATATTAAAAATTAATGGGGAGTTTACGACCAATTTGAGGACCAAAACTCGAGAAAGTTTGCGATGACAAAGCCGTTGAATTTTATGTTTAGTTACTGCATATAGAAACTATTACAAATCGATATGTCTATAGGTATATGTATCTATAATTTTAACCGCACGTACATGCTATATCTTTATATATTTATGTATATATACGCGTATGTATATGTATACATAAATGCCTGTATACATAAATATAATCGCATGTGCATGATATGCATACATATACATATGAAAATGTGCGGATGATGAATAGTGACATTGCGGTCGAGACAGAGCACTGTAAAATTTTAAGTAATTTATTTATAGAGCAAAACCTCTATTAACGGCCACCTCTCAATAACGGCCACCTCTCAATAGCGACATTGCGGTCGAGACAGATCACTGTAAAATTTTAAATAATTTATTTATAGTGTAAAACCTCTATTAACGGTCACCTCCCAATAACGGTCGCCTCCCAATAGCGGTCGATTTTGAAAAGTGCTCGGGAATTGTATTTATTCATTGTTTTTCAAATAAAACTCCCTATGGAGATCATTTTTGGATTTTTTATTGTGACCGCTATTGGGAGGTTTTGTGAAAAAAAATTTTGTTGATGTTTTTGAAATGTGTTTTATATTTTTATTCTTTTTTCTGGGTCCGTTATTGAGAGTTTTTGATATGAAATAAAAAAAAAAATATATTTACTGAAATTTGGAAATTTTGTATTTTTTTTTTTTTTATTTGTTTATTAATTTTACTTTTTTAATTTCAATTTCTTATTCAGTTTTGTATGTATATAAATTAAATAAAAAATTGATTGAAACAACTTTTGTATTATTTTTTTTTTCTCGCTTCACTTTTCAATAATTTGTTTTGAATTATTTGCGCGGAAATACAAACTCTACTTTTTCATATCTGGGAATTAATTCAAGTATTATTTCATTGGGAAATGAGAAAAAAAAATCAGAGTATCGAGAAAAATAGATTTTTTTTTTACATTTATTTGTATTAATTTTTTTTTAGAATATATATTTTTTTTTTTGTTTCCTTATCTGACATGTACAATATCGAAACTTTCTAGAGTATTTGCGGAAAATATTTTGATAGTGCACTCAAGGGATTCACTGTATTATGTATCGTTACGTCATTGGTCGACGCAACATTTTCTCATAGTGATATTTTTCGTTGATAAAAGTTTTCAACAATATGCAAAAATATACATATAAAAATAATGTTTGTGGATATTATTTTTTTTATCCCATCACAAAATATAAAATATAAAATTTTCATTCCCATTGAATTAAAATAAGAAAATATTTTAACAAGTAACAAAATCAAAAAAAATCAAAAAAAAAAACAAAATTAAGAAAATTTTATTTATAATAAATTTCGTTGCATAAAACAATTTATTATATTTTCTTCTTCCAATATCTAATAAATTTAATTAAATATACTACTACATACATATCTGATTAATTTTTGTTCAATGAAGAATTCCAGAAGAATTTAGTAATAATTTACTTTCGTATTTGATAATAATATTAAAATGAAAATCAACGCGATGAAATATCTATCAAACATATCAGACAATGAGAGAGTTTAAGAAGTGATGAAAAGTATGCAAATTACACGAAAGATAAAATAAGGAATAGGTAGATTGCCGTTCACAAATAAAGTAAAGAAAAAAAAATATATAAGGAAAGAAAACAAGTAAAAAAACAAAAACAAAAATCCAAAAAAAAAAAATAAAAGAGTAAAGAAAAAAAAACCTGAAGGTGATTGCGATGCGACATTTTTTTTTTCTTTCTTGTCTGACTTTCATGCTTGTCTCGATCTTGCTTTCACCCTGGTAATTCCCCCTCCCCCCTCTCCCCCTTCCCCCCACCCTTACATAACGGTTTACTTGAACATTTAAGACGATATTTTAGGATTTCGAGTGCGCTGTGAAACGCGTTTGTCGACGTATAATATTTATCATGGATGACAGCTCTGAGCCACCACAACCATTTGCTTGTTTATTTTGATCTTCTTTGAATATATGTATGTGTATCTGTGCAATAGAATTGAAAAAATATAGATACAGTAATATTTTTTATATGAATAAATAGAATTTTATATTCAAGAAAATTTTTAAAAACGTTTGAATTATTAAATTGTAATGAAAAAGAATTTTTTTTTTAATTATATTTCTCAAGTAATGTATTTTAAATTTTATTTAACATTTTACTCAGGCATTCTAAGCTCTATAAAGTAATTAAAAACGTATTTTATAATGGAATATGAAAAAATATAAATGAATTTAACAATAAAGTCACAGAAATATATAATAATTTTTTCATGAATTTTATTATTTATTTCTTTTGTCAATTTTATTTAATTTTTTTCTTTCATTTATATAAATATCACTGGAACAATATTTTTTTTATACATATTTACCGATATATTCGAAGGAAAGAGAGTTAAAAAAAAATACAAGTCAACGCAAGCTTTATTAAAAAATATTGGAAATAATTATTTAATTCAAAATTTTCTGATGAATTTTCTCTGATTTGTAATAAACAAATAAACATATATCTATTTAAAAATACAATATTATTATATCACACTAGTTTGTGCAACAGTTGAAATAACATGTGAATCACTATCGCAAATATAAATCTATTTATTTAACACATACATTTAAAATAAAAAATATACAAAGCACAAAATTACTCGAATATTAAAAAAAAAAAAAAAATATTATACAATATACTATAAAATATCACATCAACAATAACAAATCCTCCACCACAAAACAACAAAGCGAATGAATTATAAAATAAATTCAACGTAAAAAAAAAATTATATTACGGAATTAATTTGTACGTGTAAAAAATTTAAAAGTAAATCTTAATTATGAAAAAAAATAAATCCAAACAATGTTGAGTTTAGAAATAACTCTGGAGTAATTAATGTCGGCTTTCTTAAGTCATTATATCTACATGGATGTATTATATACATATGTACATGTTTACAAAAAATAAATAAACATATTTACATGCGGTCATGCGCGAGCTTTGTTGTCCTTTAATCACGATGCATCGTTATACAGCAGCCTCTCAACGCTTTGCTCTGGATATTTTAATTTTTTTTTTATTTTTACCGCAGCTAATTTATTATGCTAATTACTTTTTCAAGTGCACTCTTGAGGCAAGTGCAAGCTCAAACCTGCAATGCGTATTGCTGTGTATATATGTGTAGTATTTACTAAAAAAATTACTATCTCATGTTTACAAAAAAAAATAAAAAAAAAATATTAAAAAATATATAAAAAATTATATATATATTTTTTTTATTTTTATTTTCATTTATGTTATTCATATTATTATTTTTAGTACACAAACAAATGAATTTATTTATTTATTTCAAAAAACAACATGTCCAGAAAAAAATTTTTGAAAATTTTTTTTTTAATTTATTTTTGTAGGTTTTGTGAATTTTTTATTTGTTATTTTATGTTGGATAGAATTTTAGTTATTTTGTGTTGTTATACGATTATTAAAATAAAGTTATGATATAGAATTTCAAAGAGCCGTTTATAAATTGTTTTTT
>JAQQBS010001422.1:847885-866565 GCA_030347275.1 Microctonus aethiopoides | reverse complement strand
ATATTTTTTAATTAATAATTTATATTTTATAATTTATAATTTATATTTTATATTTTATAATTTATAATTTATATTTTAAATTTTATAATTAATAATTTATATTTTATAATTTATAATTTATAATTTATAATTTATAATTTATGTTTTATATTTTATATTTTATATTTTATATTTTATATTTTATAATTTATAATTAATAATTAATATTTGGTGTGAAATGGTATTTAGCATGATGCATATAATTATGCCGGAGGATGCTCAATACGAATAATTATGGTATATACATAGACAAAAAAACATATTGATTTATTTTTCGTCAAGAAATCGAAAGAAGGAATATTAATTAATCTAAATTTATTATTTCTTTATTTTTTCTTTGGAAAAATTCATTTTGAACTATTTCTCCAAATTTCCCTGAAATTATTCAACAGTAATTCATAAATATCCATTCATACACGGAATCTCACTCATACTTTAAACCGAAAATATTCAAGGACACTGGACAGGGATTATCAAATTTTTAACATAGAGCCTTATGGACAATTACCATTTTTATGTATTTAAAATTACAAAAAGTAAATTGTAAGAGTAGATACAATAATAAATAATGTTCAAAAATATTCTTTGAAATATGTAGTTTATATAACTCCACAAAAAAACAGGTGTTGACGAATCAATTGTTAATATGGATTAACTGATTTTTTTAAATAAATACCTTGAAATTAATTGGTATATATAAAAAATAATTATAAATCATTGTAAAATTATTAATATATTTTACAAATTGTTTCAAGCCTCGAATAAATTTTATAAAAAGTTAGTACTCATTTGACTCTAGCGTAGCGAATGAACGTCCTTAATATTCAGGGGGTTTACAATTTCTAGTGTAATTATGTCATAAATCAAATATATTTATGTATAAAATTTATGGTTTATTTCATTGTATTTAATTGTGAGTTTTATTGTTGAAATATTTTATGCTCTTGGAATATAAATTGATAATTGTTTGAATATCAATTGTTTATTATTTAGGGAGGATAAATTGTATATTTTAAAATAAGAGATTTTCGTACAATGAATTTATATTAATAAAATTTTGTATTACCTTGAAGTTGGACTTAAATTTTGAAAGTATAGAGAGAATTTTATTTATTATTTATTGTTATGGAATTTTATTATTTTATATTTATGAAAAGTAATTTTTTTTTTTTGATTGAATTTATAATTTTATTTAGCTTGTTATTGTTGCTGCAGAGAAAAATATAAATTTTGTGAGTCGATTTAAACAATGTAATTTGATTTAATTCAATTTTACATTCATTTTGTTGCTTTTATTATAAATGTTTTTTTACTGTGCATAAATATATTAAATTGTTTAATATTAAAAATTATATTCGAATTCGAACATGGAAATAGTAGTAATTTTTTTTTATTACAAAATAATTAATTTATTGATTATTTTTTATTATTTAAATACAAATATATTTTGCAAACATTGCTAAAATAAATGTGAACTTTTAATTATTTATAATTATTATCCGACAAGAGTGAACTTAGAATACTGTTCAATAATTGTTTAACATTGAGAAACAATTCAAAGTATATAAAAATAAATTAACAAAAGAAATAATTCCATGAATAAAATTTAATAATGATTTGAAAAACTTTGAAATATTATATTTTAAATAATTATTAATATATATAAAGAGAGCATTTATTTATCTACCATCGATGAATGATATAAATTATTTACAAATTTTATATAAATTCCTCATGTCGGTATGAAAGACCACATATTTTTCAACTTGCGATCATGAAAATTCATTTTATATTATAATTCCACATTTTTGAGGTTATTCATTGCAGATGGACGATGAGTAAAAATAAATACTCATAATTATCATCTATACCTGAAAATTCGATTTTAATTAATAAAAATCTCCAAGGAATATTCAACAATAATTAATCAAAATTATATTTTATTAACCATCAATAATTACATTATAATTATTGCATCATGGATCTTATCCTAGCTCGTGCACGTGAAGTGGTAACGTTGAATCATGCAATTTGTAGGTTATAAAATTATTTTTTTGTGTTTTATCTATTTTTAATACACTACAAAGTTATTAAATAAATAAATTTCTTTTACAGCAAATCCAAAATCGACAAAATTAATCTTTCAAAAGTTACCTATTCATATGAGACGACGTGCAATGTCACATAACCCTAAACGTATGCCAATAAAATTGCGTGATGCACATATAAGACAAATGCAAAAATCTGGTCTACCACCAAAATCAAAAAGACCATCACGAAAATATCGTCGACGTCCTAATAATTTATTAAACGAATATAATAGACGACAATGTTCAAAAGTTTGGTTAAAAACACATATATGGCATGCAAAAAGATTTCACATGATTGAAAAGTGGGGTTATAAAATTGCACATTATAATAATAGTCGAGGTTACAGAGCTAACTATAAAGCAATTACAAAAGATTGTATGATACAAGATATTTCGTATTATAATTGTGTAGAAATAATTGGACCTGGTGATAAATTGATTGAAATATTAAAAACACATTGTAAAGATGGATTAACATTTGGAGCAAAATATTATCTCAAAGGTGATAGACAAGGTTCTTTAACATTTTATAAAAAGAATGGCAATCCCATTGGGGTTGTAAACTTTTTTTATCGACCAAATACAAATTTATCCGAGTTCAGAACAATATGGATTTGGATTCATCCAGCATTATACAATGAAGTAATTGAAGAATTAATATTGAGCTTTGAATTTATTGAAGTTAAGCCACAATTGTCATCTAATGATAAATTTAAAAATAAATTTTATCATAATAATTGTGATTTTAAAATGCAAATATTAACGCATTCACTCAATAGATTTCGATTGTATGGTCACATGTCAAGTGCAGTATTAACTGATACATTACGCTTACCAAAATTAAATGAAAATACAAATGAGAATGGCATGGAAACTGATGCTGAAGAGTCATGGTATGACAAATGGTATAAAGAGTCTAGTAATATTAAATCATTCACAATGCAACGTGATATATTTAATAATATAAAAACTTTAGATTCACCAAGCCAATTACCACGCCATTGTGTGATTGGACTTACTGTATTGGATCCACGATTTTATTGTCCACCAAAAAAATCTAAACCACAACAAAATTCAACTTGTCCTAAACAAATTTATACGTTAGATTCATTAGCAAGTTTCAGTGGTTTGTGGGAGACCAGTGTGAGAGATGAAGTTGAGCTAAATTGCAAAACAACTAAGGAAATAAATGATATAAGAAGTGGAAATTTAGTACCAGGAGTTGGCAATGATTCAGAGTATGATGAAAAAATTATTTCAAAGATACCAGTGATATTAATTCAATTCCCTGGCACAAGCTCATCGGACAAAAGCTCAGGTAATATTAATTATTAATAATAATATTATTATTTATTATATAAATCACAATATTATCTTGAAAATAAAAATTTAGATTATATTTTTTGGTTGCAATAAATTCTTTATTTTTTTTTTTTAGGATTCACTTCTGGTTTGGATATAATTTTGCCAGCTAAATGGGGATTACCTTTTTGGTTGAGTTTTATGTATCGTTGCCCCAGACCCGGTGGATTGAATGAATCTCGTTCAATGTTCCTTGAGAATTTATTAATTAATTCACCAGAAATTAATCATCCTGATACATTGGCATATGCTTGTGAGGCTGAAGAGATAAAAAAACAATTGATTGAAAAATATTTTCGATATCCACCAAATAGACGTGTAAATTTTATTAAATATGCGATATCTAGTCCATTTTATTGTGAATGGAAGATGCTAGTGAAAGAATGGACAAATGAAGAGATTGTTAGTGTATTGAGAGATCGTAACAGTATTTTATCGTTAACCACATTGCTCAATGATTGCACAATAAATAATAAACGAAATATGAAACGTGAAAACATAAATAAACCATTGTCAATTGATGATGAAATAGGTTTTAAAATTAAATCATTATTAACTGCTGTGAAAGTTACTATTGTGGGAAAAGGTAATCCAAAAGATTTTGCTTTGATATGTTTGCCAACTGATGAAGATTTAATAAAATTCAATAAAAATAAAAAATGGGGCGGGCCCATACAAAAATGTAAATTTAATGTATTTGAAGCGAAGAGAAAAATATTAAAAGAGCAGCATGAAGTATTTTTAAAAAGGGCAATGAGACAAAGAAAAAATGCGAGAAAATCTTGTAAAGAAATTACGTCGAATTTTGATTCAACAACGATTGTTACTGAACACGCAAAAACTATGAAGAATCTTTATTTGCCAGAGTGTACAGGGGTACGTGAATCGTGTGATAGACAAGTAATCGGTTATGTCGTTCAAGGTGGATTTTCGTGCAGTGAAGCAAGAGGTATTGGATGGGGTTATGTTGTTATTGCACCGTTATTGGATATGATTGGAAATAAAAATAATATTGTGCTGGTAAGAAATACAAAATCACGCCAATATCGATGTGCAAAATTACAAATACTTCCAATTACATGAAAAAAATTCACAATAAAAATTATTTTTTTACATGCGGATAAAATTGTTGTAATGTTATATGTCCTCTTTCCAATTTACATTATATTTATTTAATAATTACAAGCAGACAAATTAATGTGAATTCACCGTTCGCAATTAATTATTATTATATTTATAATTAATACTCAAGTATTCTCGCCGCAATATATAATTTATTTAAATTTTATGTTGGCATTGCAGTTTGCAATTTTATCAATAATCAGTAGATAAAAGTTATTGAAGAAAAGATGGCGCTGAATATTTTTTCAAAATGTGTTGAATATGTGAACAAGAGAGTAAAATCAAGTGAGATGAGATGTGGATTTTGTCGAATGTAAAAACAAATATTTTGAGGTTATGTACATGGATAATTAATTGTAAATAAAAAATAAATCATGGAGAAAATGCAATTTGATAAGTTTCTTGGAGGAACATATGATCTGCCACGGAGTGTTTCATTAATAGATTTTTTAACCGCTCGTGCTCCTGAATTGGCTGCACTGAATCATGCTATTGGTAGGTTATGTTCATATTTTTTTCTTAAGCACTATGTTATATTTGTTGAATAATAATAAATTTATGTATAATTATTACAGAGAATACTGTACGGGATAAACCAATGTACTTGAGAAATCCTCCAAATCATATGAGAAGAAAATTATTGTCACATAATCAAAATCGATTGCCAAGAAGAGTACTGGAAGCCATTAAGAAAAAAAAAATAAAAGAGATTTCTTCCACAAAAGCTCAAAATGTTTCAAGTAAAAAACAGAAAACGAAAAAGAAAAAACGTAACAACAAAAAGAAAAAGACAACCGAATAGCTCGGATTAATTTAAATAATTATTATTTTAAGGTTAATAAACCATAATTATTTATTACATTGTAATACATGCCTAAACATAAATAATCCATCACAAATTAATTAGCTAGAGAATCATCAACTATTTTATATACAATTCAATTAATATTACAATTCATTATTTCTATCATTTTTTTACAATTCATATATTCCCGCGATTTATAACAAAAAAGAATTATATTACTGCGCACGCGCAGATTGCAATTGGGAAGACATTGAACAATAAATTTAAATAACCTACAAATTAATTCAAAATGATTAAAAATTTTGATCCGTAAGGTCAAAACCAACATTATAAATATTCATAATAATCAATTAATCACAGAAAATCTTATTAAATCCATTATTAATAACTTCATGTCGTAAACTATTTTGAATATTGCGCGACAATTTGCGCAGGCACACACACACGTACACATCTACGTATCTTTTCCATGGTCCCCACTACATTTATTTAGTTCGAAATAAAATTCCCAATTATTCCCCAACAAAATAGTCCACATATATTTACGAATTTGACTTATTATCAGAGCACCCAGTTCTCAGTTATATATCATCCTCTTTTTATGCGTTCATTCTGCATCTTTATGTACCGAATCTTTATTGTTTGAATAAAAAAAAAAAATAGATAAATAAATAGAAAAAAACATGACGAGCCCTGTGGTGATAGCAGCTACAAGTCGACACACAGCCACGGTAATAATAAAATATTTTTTAATTCTAATAATCAAATTTCATCATTGAATTAAAAAAACTCAAACTTGGTTATGATCTCCCTATCAATCCTATGCTTAACCTCAAAAAAAATCATATATATACATATTCATATTCTTACATAATTTATAACAAAATTTAATTTGTTACGTGCATTAATGTGTAATATCGATTAACATACACTATATTAAATTAATTATTCAATTAATTAAAATTGAAACGTTGATGTGATGATAAATTTTACAAACGACAAAATTTTATTACTTTCACATTAAAATAAAAAATATATATTTTAATGGTCTATTTAATTAATTTCAGTTGATATTCTTTCATGGTCTGGGTGACACTGGGTGAGTCAAAGATTATCATTTGAATCGTGTGAAAATTTTTTTTTCATTCATCAGCAACATTTATTTTATTCATCATTATTTATTATTAATTACAGACATGGATGGGCAAGTTCTATGGGCGGCATTAAATCATCTCATATGAAAGTCATTTGTCCAACTGCGTGAGTTTCATTTGCATTAAATAAAATAAATAAAAAAGAGCTAAAAAATAAAGTTCTATCTTTCATTACAAAGAATTATGATACGTTACAATAATATATTATTTTATTACTGTAGTCCGATAATACCAGTCACATTGAATGCAGGCTTTCGAATGCCATCTTGGTAAGTCTTATAATTAAATTATTCAACTTGTATAAATAATTCTATTCATAAACATCAATCATGAATAAATACAAGAGAATTTTTATAAAAAAATGTAGGTTTGATTTGAAAACATTGGAGGCAACTGGACCAGAAGATGAAGAGGGAATAAAAAAAGCAGCAGAAATGGTTTATGGTATGATTGCTGAAGAAGTAAAAGCTGGAATCCCTACAAAACGTATTGTCCTTGGTGGTTTTAGTCAGGGTGGTGCTTTAGCACTCTACAGTGCTCTCACATTTCCTGAACCACTGGGTGGAGTTATATCTTTATCCTCTTGGCTTCCATTACATCAGAAATTTCCAGCTGTAAGCTTTTTTTTTTTTTTATTTATAATTTTATTTTAATTTTATTTCTATTTTTTCTCTTATCTTCAATTGTGTAATTAAATCGTTTTTTCCACAATCTCTAGAGTGCTATTGGCAATAAAAATACGCCAGTACTGCAGTGTCATGGCGACTGTGATCCAATTGTACCTTACAAATGGGGACAAATGACTGCATCACTTTTAAAGCAATTTATGACACAAACTGAATTCAAAACTTATCGCGGAATGATGCATACTTCTTGTGATGAGGTTAGGAATATTATTATTTCTTTATTATTTTAAAATTAACAATTGATATTATTTATTATTGTATAAATTTATTTATTTTTTCTATTTATTACAGGAAATGCGTGACATGAAAGCATTCATTGAAAGAGTAGTAAAGCCATAATATACAAATTCATTTATGAATTTGACTATTTGCTCGTTGCTTTAATATTATTATATAGCCTTTTTTCGGAATTGCTATTAGTAAAAAAAATGAACTTCAAATTATACGATAATAATTTAAATAGTATTGACGTGATTTGATTGAGTAAAATTTAAAACAGAGATAAAAATACAAAGTTCGTAATATGGCAATATAGAAATTGAGAGGAAAAATAATGAGGTATTAATTAATTAATGAATGATTAAATTAAATAGAGGAGCATTCCTTTAGGCCAATCGATGTACAATGAATTTATAATGGAATACACAACAAAACTCGTGAGACTTTAAAAACAAAAGTGGAATTTCCATTTTCCTTGCATGTACTAGGTGCCTATATATATGAATGAATGTATGTATGTATGTATGTATGTATGTATATTTATACAAAATTGTTCATGATTCCTCTGACAATTATGGTAGATAAAATCTATCCTGCATTTTATTATTATTAAGTGTTACTGCAAAATGAGAAAATTAACAACGTCGCAACATGAATTAAATAGCGTATGGATTTTTTTCCGTTTGAGATAATATCGCCTAACCTAATAATCCATTATTTATTATTGTTACCAACGGTGTCTTTCTCAATTTTCATTTATTTTTGAAATATAACTCAGCCAAATTCAATTATTAATTATAAATACTGTTCAATTAAAAGATTTAAGGAGTAAAGTTTATGAACTTTTTGGCTTCCATTAAATTAATTATAATTTCCAATTTTCTCGATGAATAAATGTCATTTATTTACTCTTTATTATTTTAATTCTCATTCATTATTATAAACTTTATGAGATAATAAAATATTTATGTTCTCATTAATTCTTAATATTTATAGGGCTGTATAGACATTTAACAATTATATTATTTTCCTGCTATATGATTATTATAAAGTAAAAACAATCCGTTTGTAGGAAGTACAATAATTTCATTCATATTCAGATAATGTAAAATAATGAATAAATAATCTTCTGTTAAATTAATTTGTTTATAAGATATAATTTATTTGTAGGAATTAGAATATAATTTGATATATATTTTTCATGAATTGAATTAAAAGTATTGATTGAATGTCAGAGTTAACAAATTCTCCATAATTGATCTGAAACAGATGCCTAAAAAAAAAAGAGAAAATCTAAAAATCAATTTATTTTAATTCGAAAATAATATAAAAATTATATTGTTAAAGTGGAAAATTTTATGATACATAGTAATATTTATAAAATTATACTCTAGTTGTGATTTCAGATCCCTAATTTTGTCGCTATTTGGATACATGAACGTACAGAGTGAAGTAAGTAACAAAAAATACGATATAAAATAGAAAAAAAGTGAGGTTAGAAACGTCATCGCCTTTTTATCGGCAATTTCAGATATATTTACATTTCACAGCAACAAAACAATAATTAAATCACTACAATAATAAACAATCCAAATTAGAATATAAATTTAATTACATCTACATTATTTAACAAAAAGATCAAATGAAATTATCAATTCATATTCAAAATAACCCGCGAAAATATATACAAATTATTTTTAAAACATCAATCATCACAAAATGTTCACCCGATCCAATAATTAAAATTATCTTAATATTCCCCATTAAAATTCATTAATTATCCCAACAAATACATTTAAAATTATAAACAAATTATTAAAACCAATTATATATTTAATTGCTCAATAATATGAAAACGCTTGTGGCGCCGCCCTTAATTGGTTTTTGCAAACTTTACAGGCGAAGATAATTTGATATCGTTTTTATTTTTCCCCTCTACTATGTACATGTAGTCACCACCACTCGATTTTATTCTAGTTTGCTGATTACCAGCCAGCGTTTTAGTTGGTGTTCTCGAAGTTTTCACTAAAGCCGCGTGGTTTATTATTTTATTGTTTATCTCATAGTTTACACATAAACAATAAAAATGAATGCCGAAGAAGAAGTGTTGAGAATTCAAAAAAAGTTAAATAAAATGTCGAACGGCGACGGGACGGTGAGTGAGTGAGTAAATTAAGAAAACAGGCGGTATAATTTTTATGGATAACGCGTAACATACCCAAAATTTTATTACATACATATATATATGTATATATATATATATATACATATATACATACATATATACACTTTGTAAAATAGCATTTGCCGCCAGTTGAATATTTATTTAATAATGAAATAAAATTTTTTCATTAGATTAAAAGATGAATAAAAATTTTACTGTATTGTTTTCATTATATTTTAATTTCAATAAATATTTATATTTTGTTTTTTGTTTATATTTTTAGGGGCAGGAGCAAGCATTGGAATTGCTAAAAGTATTACAAAAATTGCCGGTTAATTTGGAATTACTTACAAAAACACGAGTTGGAATGACTGTTAATGCTCTTCGTAAGTCAAGTCATGATGAGGAGGTAATATCGTTGTCAAAGACCCTCATTAAAAATTGGAAAAAGTTTTTGTCTGGTAAATGAAATTGTTATAATATAATGTAATATATAGAGTTTTATTGTTTTATAGATTTTTGAATATTTGAATAATTGTGTCAATAGGATCGAATAAAGATGGTAAGGACTCGGGTTCTACAAGTAGTTCAAAGAAAAAAGATGAACGTTTGGATAAAAATAAAGATGATGATTCAAAGAAAGACAAGGATAATAATGATAGTGGCGATAAAATAAAAGATGAACGACCGTCAAATAAGGATAATTATAAAAAACAATCATCGTTTCCTGCTGCAACGACAACTGATGCTGTTAGGCTAAAATGTCGTGAATTATTGGCATCAGCATTGCGAGTTGATGGAAAAGTTATTGAAGGTTGTGCATCGCCTGAAGAATTAGCTGAAGAATTGGAAGAAGCAATTTATGCTGAATTTAAAAATACAGATAATAGATATAAAAATAGAGTAAGAAAAATTAATTAATTAATTTTATTGTACAATTTTAATTGATAATGATTAATTTTTATTGATATATTTATTTTTTAAAGGTTCGCAGTCGTGTTGCTAATTTACGTGATACGAAAAATCCAACATTAAGAACTAATTTTCTTGTCGGTGCAATAACACCAGCACGATTGGCAAGTATGACTGCTGAAGAAATGGCCAGCGATGAAATTAAACAATTGCGAGATAAATTTAAAAAGGAAGCTATTAATGACGCCCAATTAGCAACTGTACAAGGGACAAAAACTGATTTGCTTAAATGTGGAAAGTGTAAACAGCGTGATTGTACTTACAATCAAATTCAGACACGTTCAGCTGATGAACCGATGACAACATTTGTTCTATGTAACCATTGTGGAAATCGATGGAAATTCTGTTGAAAAATTTTTTTTTATTCAGATTTACTCCATTTACTTTTTTTGTTTAATTTTGTTTCTTCCTTCATACTCTTTACTCCATTTTTCTATCATCCGTTTACATAATTCATCATAAGCTTCATTATTTTTTTTCCCCGTATACATATACACAATGATTAATTTAGCAGAGAAATCGATTGCAGACAATATATTTGTTTCTTCCACAATTTTTTTTTTTTTTTCAATTGCTAAATTATAAATTTAACTTGATAACAAATTCGAAATATTCTTTATGTAAACTGTGATATCTCAAATTGAAAAAAAAAGAAACAAAATAACAAAAGCGCTGATTTAAAAAGATTATTTGTAGTGAACATTTAGATGTGTGATGAATTAAATTATAAATTTCAGCGCGATTTCTCTGACTTTATTTAAAATGGCTTTGATATTGTATTAAAAGGCTTATGATCATGTTTACTAATTCATGATTCAATATATATTTAACATGCTATTATATATGATGAGGAATTAATTATCATATGAGTTTCACTTTGTAAAAAGTTCAAAATCAACATCAGCTCTGTCTTGATTTTATAATAATAATGACGATGATGATGATGATGATGATGATAATAATTATATAATGAGTTAAAAGCCTATATTGAAAAATTATTATTATCACACTTTCATTTATATCTTCCATTAATTTTTGTACAATTATATACAGGCATAATTTATAATTTTAGTCACTTCTATCTTAACAATATCATTTTTTTCTCTTTTTTTTTTTTTCCAGGGCTCGTATATACAAATGTTTCTTGCACCCGTGTCAATAAGTACAAGATAAAAACAATCTATTTAGAAAATATATATCTATCAAATTGTATATTATTTTATTCGCAATTTATTCGTGCGAATAAATTTGTGTGTGAAATATATTTCATTATTTCAGATTTCATTTTCAATCTTATAATAATGTTTATTTACAAAGTTTTTTATTTCTCCTAATGAAAAATAAGTGTAATTAATAGTTTGAAATTAATTAAATAAAATTGCAAGCAAAGAAATAATAAAATTATAAAGATTCATCTTGTATTTCTGGTGAACTTCGACAAATGATTGAAATACGTCGTTTTCTTTCAATCTTTTTACCATTTAATATTGATTCATCTGGACCTAATACTTCATGATTGTATTTATGTCGAGCAACTCCACTGAAACATATTATTCCCGTGTAAGTTAATAATAAAGAAAAAAATTATAATTAAAATAGAATTAAAAAATCTTCAAAAGCATATTATTAATTAATTAATATCAATCCTAACCTCATTATGTATAATGATCGTCTGGGTAATAAAAAATCTTCTCTGCACTCTTTTTCATGTCCAACAAGACTAAGTCTCATAATACAATCACTCAATAGACTCACACCTGCAATAATATCGCCACAAAACTGAAATTAAAACGAATAAATATCAATTTTTTTGCCAAACAATCAAATAAAAATTTTATTGATATATTTTAAACGTACTCTCACACTATCAACATGTGGCTTTATTTTTCCCTCAGCAGCTAAATCTAAAATATGTACAAATCCTAATTCCGGCATACCAGGTGGAAATGCCAAATTTTTAATTCTTTCAATGATTTTTGTATTCTCTTCATTCCACTTTGAACGTTCAGTCTCTCTATATCCATGAATTGCCTATGAAAAATTTAATGTTAAATTAGAAATGTTTAATATTAAATTTCATTTCTTATATATTAACTAACATTATCCCAATGTGAAAATTCATAACGTAGTCGTTTCATATATGGTTCTACTTCATTAAATAATGCATCTTCCTCATTAGCACTAATAAAATCAGGATAAATTTTCATGGTCGCCAGTAATTCAGCCTTCCAATTATTTCTTTCATCATCAATATTTTCAAAGTTACCTAATACTGATGTAGATGAAATTCTTGCAGCTGGGATTTTCATTTTTATCAATGGAATACATTGCTTTAAAACCAATCTCATCATTGTATTCTCAATTTTCGTATAGTTAACTGCAAAAATAAAAGACATTTATATTTTTCATTCCATCAACTAATTAATTTATACAAAAAAACAAAATCTAAACAAATAAATGAACACAAATATCATATTTACTTTTAAACAATGCTCAATACATTATACAATGAAAATTCACCGGTATTTACATATAAAATAAAAAATAACCACCTGAATTCTAGGGAAATTCCGTTGGATGATAAATTTATAAATTTCTTCTGGAAAAAAAAAATATACATAAAAATATACATATAAATGAACATAAATACTATATTTACCTGTAAACAATGTTCAATACAATAAAAATTCACCGGTATTTGCATATAAAATGGAAAATAACCACCTGAATTCTGGGGAAATTTTGTGAAATTCTGTTGGATGATAAATTTGTAAATCTGAAAGAAAAAAATTTACATAAAATCCATAGCTTTCTCTCTCTCTTTATCGTATTACTATCTTATTTTATGCTCAATTTCTTTACTAACATCATTCAGTACTATCAATAATATAATTATATTGTTCAATTTATAATTTAAATTGTATGTTACATGTACATTTTAGCAAAATATAAATATATATATTTGCCACATAACCTCTCTAGGGCATAACAATAAACTATCTATCTATCTATCTATCTTTATCTCAAATATATATATATGTATTATATATCGTGGCTTGTACATATGTATTCAAAATAATATTTGTACATACATAAAAAATGAGAACCAACCGCAAGTCTTGTATAGCTCAGCGTCAAGAGAAATTAAACTGAACTATTGGTCTAAAAGTTGAATAAAAAATTCCTATTGAGGTCTATAGCATTTATCTATTTTTATATATGTACATATACCACCACGGGTGCAATTTTTTATACCAACGACAGCAGCAGCATTAGTTGATCATAACGTCATAGCTTGTAACTCGCATCAAAAAGCGATGCATTCCATTGCTCAGTTCTTTCAATTTGCATTCTCATTTTGTGGTTATGTCGCACCAAAACAACCTCGTAAATCCTAAAATTGTTCACTCGAGTTCATTTATGATTACACCATTACGATAAGCTCGCCACGAATACAAATGTTACAAAATTAACGATAATTTAATGATTAAGAAAAATACCATGTGAGTATATAATATTTCACAGTTATATTTCATTGGTATCATTAGAAAAAAATGTGGCTTTTTATCATCAATTAATCTAATCAATAGACAAATGATATTAAATATTATATTAATAATCTAGCTGGTATTACTTTTTTATTTTCTATCAATAGCTGAATTTCTAATACGACCTTGCACCTTGCTCTTCAATAATAAATTGCTGTAAATTTTGTTGTCTCATTCAATGTACGATTTACCTAATGTGTATATTATTATATTGCATGAAACTATTTTAATTATTTCTTATCTTTTTTTTTCAATTCAATAGATAGAGAAAAGTATTAAGTAGTAATTATTATGTAACAAAGTAAAAAGAAATAAATATTCAATTTTATTAAAGTGTGTGAATTGTTTTTTAGTCATAGTTTTATTTTGTTGAGTGGAATTTTGGATATTTATGTGAATAAGTTGAAAATTTTATTGATTACAGGGTTGATAGATGACTTTTACTATTTATTTGGCTGCTGATTGGTGTCCAAAGTAACACGATAATTATTTTAAAGAATGGGACAGTCAAATAGTGCTCATTCTGGGCACATAATGCGTGGACCAAGTTTGAGACAATTAAAACTTGGTGGTATTGGAAAACGAAGATTTAACAATTCGAAAAATTTATCACATACATTTTCCTTTCCCGATGAAACACTGAAGGTGAATTAAATTATATAAATTGATTTATTATATGGTTTTCAACGAGAAATTTAATTAATTTTAATAAGATATTATTAATTTATAAAATTTAATTTTCAGCCACAACAATTGAATTTAAATATTGCAACCGAAGAGGAATTAATGACTTTACCAGGGATAAATCGTGCATTAGCCACTAATATTGTTAATCATCGTAGATTAATTGGTCGTTTTAATAGAGTTGAAGATTTGGCGCTTGTTTCTGGAATTGGTGCACAAAAATTAGAGAGTATAAAAATGGAAATTTATGTTTCATTATCAAATGTTAGTGGTACGTCTTCCAGAGCGTCTACAAGTTTAGATTCAGTTGGAAATAATGACAATCAACTGGATGTCAATTTAGCGAGTGTATTTGACCTCCAATGTGTGCCAGGAATGGATCAAGTGAGTGTAATTAAATATTTATTAATGGTTATAAATGAAAAAGAAAAAAAAATAAATAAAATATTTAACAACTGTTGTATTTGAGGGAAGGACAGTATTTTATTTATAATTAATGTATTTTTTTTTTAATTACTATAATTCATGAATTGAATGCGTATTTATTTACTTGAATATTAGCCCCTGTTCCCTTGTTACCAGCGGCGAGTTCTCCACCTCTTTCCAATGACGTTGAAATTGTTCCAAATATCGCCTTAAATCGATTTTATTTGCAACAGTTTGACTTAAACATGTGTGGTAAATAGTTACTGCTCAATTCATTGCTTATTGATACATTAATATCTATCTACCCGCTAAAAAATTAGGACAATAAACAATAAACATTACAATAGAAATAATAAATATTAATTATAATAAATTGCACTGCGCTTTGATTAATGCGCACGTTTATTTTTTTTATATCAATTATGTATAATTTTAATTATTAAAATTGTTATATATTTCATCGTTGATTTATTTGTTTGTATATATATAGGAATTAGCATCGAGAATTGTTGAGAAGAGAACGAAATATGGATGTTATAATTCGTTGGATGAACTTGCGAAATTACGTGGAATTGGTAAACATCGTTTGGCCATGATAAAACCATATTTGAAAATCAATCGAATACCAAATGGTACTGTGATACGTGGCTCTACTAATGGAAGTGTTTCGTCCTCATTAAATGTTCCACAAGCATGTAGTACACCACGCGTCAATAATGTAGGACGTAAAGTTAATCGTATTAATCGAGAAAAAATAACAACGCCACAGCTGTAATTATTAATTTATATTTTATGATATTTTATGATGAATTTTTTTTTTTTTTTTTTTTTGAAGTTATTATATGGTTGATTTTTAAAATTGAAGGCCACGAATTGAAGATTGTGAAAAAAATGTTGAATTGAGTCCAGGCATTACGGAAAATGAAATATGGGAATTATTAAGTATTGCCAGTCCACGGCCATATATGGAACACAATTTTCACGATCATTTAGATAGAACATCGATAAGGGTTGGATCATGGAATTTAAGTGGATTTAATAGCGATAAAGCGAGCAATCCAGGTGTAATGGAAGTTATTTGTAGAACAATTCTTGAAAATCGGTTAGTATTTATTTTTTATTAATTTATTAATTTTTTGATTATTTTCTAATTATTTAATTTATTTATTCATCTTTTTATTTTATTTTTATTTCATTTTATTGATTGATTAATTAATTAATTAATAATTTTAGTAAATTTATATATAAATTTACCAATATTATTAAAATATAAATATTATAATATTTATTTTTTATTTTTTTATTAATTATTTTAATATTTTCTAATTATTTCATTTATTTATTTTTTTTTTTTTTCATTTTTTATTTATTTCATTCTATTGATTTATCAATTAATTAAGTAATAATATTAGTAAATTTATATATAAATTTACCAATATTATTAAAATATAAATATTATAATATTTATTTTTTTATTAAGTTTTTTAATATTTTCTGATTGTTTAATTTATTTATTTTTTTTTTATTTTTTTTTTTCATTTCATTTGATTAATTTATTAATTAATTAATTAGTTGATAATATTTGTAAATTTTTAATATTCATTTTTTATTTATTTATTAATTTCGTAAATATTTTCTAATTATTTAATTTATTTATTTATTTTTTTTTCATTTTTTATTTATTTCATTTTATTGATTTATCAATTAATTAAATAATAATATTAGTGAATTTATTACATTTACTTTTTTATTTATTTATCAATTTTTTCAATATTTTCTAATTAATTAATTAATCAATTAATTTTTTTGTTTTATGTCATTTTATTAATTTATTAATTAATTAAATAATAATATTAGTAAATTTATAATATTTATTTTCTATTTATTTATTAATTTTTTTATTATTTTCTAATTATTCAATTTATTTTGTTTCAACTTTATTTTATTAATTTATTAATTAATTAAATAATAATATTGATAAATAATATTATGGATTATATAAATCTTTTAAATTATAATTAATTATATTATATAAATAATATATTTGCAGACTATCATTATTGGCACTTCAAGAAATCAAAAGTTCTGAAGCACTTGATAAATTATCACGCGAATTGAATTCACCAAAATTAAAGCGTATTAAAGATTGGCGTGAAAATCGTCGTCAATGGCGTTCAGTACATTTGGGTGCTGGTTTAGCAGTATTGTGGGACGCTTCATCCGATAAATGTATCAGTATTAAAGATCAACCACCTTCAACAACAGTTTTTCTTCCAGTTCTTGCTTCAATTATATTTCACGTAAATATAATTTATTAAATAACACATTTAATTCTTCTACCTATTGAATTATAATCTTACAAATGATATTTATTTATTATCCAGGTAAATAAACTTGATTTAACATTTATAAATGTACAAATGCACGATCCAGAGGACAACAAAATTATTGAAACATTTGTTGATGCAAAAAATTCAATATTTCTCGGTGATTTTTCCGTTGCCAATGAATCATCGAATATTTACAACGAAGTTATTACTGAAAGTAATACAGCATACGATATAGAAAAATATTTATTTAAAGATAAAATAATCTGGGGTAAAGGATCAAAAAAATTATTTGATACAGGAATAAATCGTGTAGTAAGACAGGGTCTTACACATTTGGGTATTCCACAAGGTTGGCGTTGGGGTGGTGCTGCTTCCAATCATTGTCCAATTTGGTGTGAAATATTTACCGAATTCAATGATCCATGATTTATAAATATTTATAAAA
Organism: Microctonus aethiopoides; assembly: GCA_030347275.1. Lineage (NCBI taxonomy): Eukaryota > Metazoa > Arthropoda > Insecta > Hymenoptera > Braconidae > Microctonus > Microctonus aethiopoides. The sequence goes on along the minus strand of JAQQBS010001422.1, from coordinate 848,519 downwards.
AATTCATTTGTTTTCCGCGTGTGCTATAATTATCTTTCTATTTATCTTTGATTCAATTTAAATGAATTTACGAATTAATTTATATTTTTCTTAATATTAATTATCAACAAATAATTGAATATAGTAATATATTATATGTATAATAATTTTGATTGTTGGGTGTTTTATAGCCAGCATAATTTTCTCAATAAGACCACGCGATATATTGACAATTAATAATGCGTACTTCATTTTTTCATTACTAAATTTAATAATATTATCCAAATATTTCACTTTATTTATGATTTTATGATCAGTGTCCTTTTTTTTTTTTTTTTAAAGGATTAAGACTGACTATTCCGTTTGTAATGAAATGACATTGATATAAACGTGCGATGCTGGCATGTCGCATTGTATTATTAAACTGTACTATATTGTAAAATACAAAAAAAAAGTGTTATTTTTATACATTGCTTCGTTTTTTTTTTTCATGCTACTTCCAAAATTTTATTTTTATCTTGCTGATGCGTGTGCTTATATGTATAGTCACTTATTATTCTGGGACAAATGATGCAATGAATATCAACGATCATACTTTTATTAATCGCCACGTTAACAAACGTTGGGTGTAAAACTTTTTTTTTTTTTTTTTTTT
>JAQQBS010001422.1:821239-847840 GCA_030347275.1 Microctonus aethiopoides | reverse complement strand
TTTTTTTTTTTTTTTTTTTTCGTGGAAATATTTATACATTCATATACAATATATACATTATTTGATGGTATTTTTTGTCTATACATGATCTTAGAAAAATATATAATGGGCAATTAATTTTTGCCGACATTCCTTCAAAAAATCAATTTTCACTAAAAATAATAGCGAAGAAAAATTATAATCAAAATTTAATACTTGAAATTAAATGATCGTAAACGTTTGCACTATTAATATATATATATCGATAAAAAAAATCTAATTAATGTTCATTCACTGCTAGGTAAATTTTACACATATACATGATTGTAATTTAATTATTCATTTGTTACATGAGTTGGTGTATCACTCTCCATTGCTTCAATTGTTCCAGGTAAAATATCACCTTGTTCAGTCTCTTTATGAAGCGCAATTATGATTTTGTCATCACTGGAAGATTGACTATCGGAGGAACCTTCTTGTGTCGACGTGGCAGCTTCCTAAGAAATATAAATATAAATAATGGATGAAAAAAAAAAAATAAATAAATGCAACAGAAAAATTACATATAAACAATTAAAAAAAATAGTAAAATAATCAAATTAATCATACCGTGCTTCGAATTTTTGTATGAGTCTTAATATGTTTTGTCAAATGATCAGATCGCATAAATTTCTTCGTACATTCTGGACATTGGAATCGTTTTTCACCAGTATGAGTTCGTCGATGCCTTTGCAATTCATCTGATCGCGTAAATTTCTTCCCACAAAATTGCCAACTACACACAAATGGTCTTTCACCCGTGTGCCATCTTAAATGTGCTCGTAAATGACTTGTTTTACCATAAACTTTATTACAGCCAGCAATATGACAAACATGCTGTCGTTTATGTGATACATCACGATTACGTTCGCCATCGCTGCAATTAGGACAATTACATGCAACTCTACGACGATGTTGTTTTGTATCGCCATCAGCACTAACAGTAATTGTTCCAGAATTTTGTTGCTGTAATGCTTGAGCATGTTGCGTTGGTTGTGACGGTGTCATTGTTCCATTAGTGGGTATTGTCTGTAATATTTGCCACTTGGACGGATCAGACGAGTCAAGATGAACAGTTTGTCCAGTGACAATTGGCGTACCACCAGTGGCATTTGGTAATGTTTGAACGGTAGCAGGTTGAAGTGCACTCGCAGGAATAACTTGAACATTACCCAATCCAGGAATATTTTGAACGGGTATTGATTGAAGGAACCCATTGGGTGTATTGACGCCAGCTGGTTGAAGTTGCATTATTCCACCATTGCCAACATTTAAACCCCTCATCATACCAGCTTGTTGCGATGTAAGATTCGTCAATGCTGATGCTGATATAAGCGTGAGTTGTTGTCCCTGTGCACCGGTTATTGTTATTGGTTGCATTGTCTGTTGTGCAGTTTGTGCAGCAGGAATATGAATAACTTGACCAGCAGCCAATTGACTTGCGTCAATACTCGTTAATTTAATATCATTTTCACTACCGTCCGCGGGCCTCGTTAACGCAGATAATTCTATTTTTTGTCCGTCCTTTGTCGTTATAACATTACCGCCTGATCTACCGAGTGGACTTATTCCAACAACTTGAACATTTCCTGGTGTCGATACTGATGTGGTCCATGTCGTTGAGGACGTTGGCGTTGATGCAGCAGCAGCTTGCTGTGCTTGAACTTGCTGCTGCTGCTGCTGTTGCTGATGAGCTTGTTGTTGTTGTTGTTGGTGCTGCTGTTGCTGTTGTTGTTGATGTTGCGTTTGTTGCTGTTGAATTACTTGCTGTACAACGTGTTGAACTTGCTGTTGCTGTTGAACTTGATGCTGCTGTTGTTGCTGTTGCTGTTGAGCATGTGCTGCAGCTTGTTGCTGCTGTTGAACAGTTTGAACAACTTGCTGTTGTGTTTGATGTTGTTGAGCAGCGGCAACTTGTTGTACAACTTGCTGTTGTGCAGCAGCAGCAGCTTGTTGTTGCGCTGCAACTTGCTGTGCAACTTGTGCTGCAACTTGTTGACCCTGCAAACTCTGTAATTGCGGTAAATTTGCTATTTGAACCTGCTGTATTTGACCGTTGGGCGTTATTATTTGAGCCATTTGTGGAATTTGCTGGAATAAATAAAAATAAATATAATATTTTATTATTTCAATTGGAATAATTGTAAAATTAATTTATTTACTTGAGTAATTTGTGGAATCATTTGTGTTGGCGCCATATTAAATACATTTGACAGAGCTTGAATAGGAAAATGTACTGTTTGATATATTGTTTGTCCATTATTGGCAGTTACTGGCACTTGAACGGGAACAGTTTGTTGAACATGTTGCATTGGAAATTGTAGTGGCCTCACTTGAACACTTTGTCCTGAAACATCCAGGTTGCCCTTGGTATCTGCCCATTGATTTTCGCAAGGCGAGTAAGGCAAATAGTTAATGGATGAAAGCATTTGGTGAGAGCATTTAAGAAAAATTAAAAAGTCGTGTTTATAAATATAGTGTATTAGTAGAAAATAAAATAAAATATATAATAAATAATAAAGCTGAAGCAGATGATGAAGCTAATATGAATATATATATATATATATATATATATAATGTAATAAATTGATAGAAGGTGAATATTAATAATTGGTTAGATACAATTGAAATGACGAGTGATGTGGGAAATATTTGAAAACAAACCTGTCGGTAATTGAACCGTTTGCCCAAAATTTTGTATTATTGACGTTGGAAAACCATTTGGTGCACGAATAAGACTAACTGGTTGTGGTGTAATAATTGTTTGGCCATTTGCCAATTGAACTTGCTGCGATGCTAATTGAACCTGTTGCCCACCGGCAGTTGCAAATTGCATTGTCGGAGATGCTTGATGATGTGTACCAACTGATGACATTGCCGATGATGGAATAAATAATGCCTCTTGACCATCAATATTAACAGTTTGCATTTGTGGAATAACACTGTAGCTCAATTGTTGCTGCTGATGTTGCGGTTGATTTTGTTGTTGTTGTTGTTGGCCCTGCTGCTGTTGTTGTTGTTGCTGTTGAAGCGCCGCCTGAGTTTGACTACTGATCAATTGTGCACTCTAAATAAAATAGAAAAAAAAAAATACCCAAATTAAAATTTAAAAGGTAAAAAAAAAATAATCTTCAAATATATTTCATATTTGAATTATCATAACTTACTTGTAAAAATTGTTGTGGCAAAGCCTGTACCGAAATCGTTTGTGTCCGCTGCTGATCATGTTGCTGTTGGGCTGACATTGGAACAAAATTTTGCAACTGCTGCAGTGTAATAACTTGCGGCTGACCATGCTGATGCTGTTGCTGATGAACATCCTGCTGATGTTGTTGCTGTTGCTGCAATTGTTGTAGGACATTAGCACTCAAAAAACGTATTTGTGGCTGAGGTACTTGTTGTTCTAATTGCTGTTGATCCTGCGATTCCTGCGGTTGCGATTGAATCTGCAACGGATCTTGATCCTCCTCCGAATTTTCTTGCTAAAAAAAAAAACAAATATCATCATCATTAATATTCAATAAAAATACTTTAAAGGAGATATCACTATATATAGTATCATCTCCCTCTCTTTCTCTACATATAACTCCCACTCCCATCTTCATTTTCTCATTCTCACCACAACAATAGTCCTTCCATCCATTATAAAAATTATCCACGTCTATAAATTCCTAACAAAAATTTCCAAAACAATTCAATTTATCTATTGATTAAATTCACTTTCTATTCACTTTCTTCTCAATTTATTCCACCTTACTGATGTATCACATCGCGTCATCATCGCAACACCAAGCACCCATAACGCTCCAACATTTTGTGCACATCTCAGCACCGACACAGACTTTATTCGCTCCCACTTATTAATTAATCTTCATCCAAATATCAAATATAATATTTAAAGATTCTAATTGATGAATGAGATGAAAGTAAATAATAATATTCCCAATGACGTTATCAATTCAGAGTGGTATACACGTGCAAGGGGAGCAACCGAGGAATCGCGGGACAAAGAAGGCCCTCCTCGAGGACCCAATAGAGTAACGCCTCCCTACGCCCCTGTAGCATAAGCTGCCCCACCCGCTTGGCTCCTTCGCGCAACAATTCTGCGCGTACAAAACTATATATAGTCAAGTTTATCATTGTAAGCCCAAAACCTATGTTGTCTCCTCATGTATTATGATAGATATGTATTTTATATACTTTCAGCCAAGCTTTATAACTATTGCTGCTGGATTTTAGCTCTTGTTTCTTTTTTTTTTGGCTACCTAACCTCAAAATCTGCAACCATTCTCTGCAATAGAAATTTCTCGAGCACATTTCCACAATTTCCACTGTGCTTTTATTGTATTGAAGACATGCAGATGAACATGGAATGTGGATGATATTTTTTTTTTGTGTGTGCTCAATGATTATGAGAGAGTGCGCGAGTGATAGCGCACACCCTCTCCGCGCCACACCCGCCCACTCGACAACGACCCGACAACGCGGCCCCCGTGCCGCCCGAGATATATATTCACAACACCGCGGAAAGCCTCCACGACATCAGCCTCCACCCACTTTTCATTCTGGACTCCACCTAACACGCGAATTGACACGTGCGAGAGCACATCATTGCATTAGTTTCAAAATTTTAATATTATCTGGAAAATTTTTAAATGCAGTCACTTCCAATTATCATTATTCACTATTATAAACTAAAAACAACACAAAACTACATATAAATATACATAAATCTTTTACCTTTAGCTTGGGCGTTGCCATAACCACAAATTTTTCAAATTTTTTAATTTACTTTTTAATATTCAATAATATAAAATTTATCGTTTCTTATTTGTAATTATTTTACAATGTATATTTCATACTGAATATAAACACATTACACTTTTATCCTCTGTTCAATTCGTTTAGTCACCACATTCCAAAGTTTATCTTTTATATATATATATATATGTGTATGTGAGTGTATGTATATATTTACACGGCTTCGTTGCTTCTTGTATCAAACACTTACATAGATTCGCGTACAAACATCTACAAATAAATACATATATATGTATGCGTAGGTATGTATATTGTTTTCGAAGGATATTCACACGACTCACGAGTAAAGAGGCGTGATCTAACCTCCAAAGTGTTGTTGCGCCCGCGCGTTTCGTTTGGTAAGAGAATCGCTCGTTGGATGCGTCGTCGATGGTCGGATCAGCGTAAATTTAGTCGATCGATAAACTCCTCAACAATATACACATACCTCCAACACACACAATCATCCAATTCCAAACCAAACGCGTTTGTGTAAACTGTAAAGTGTGTATGAATGAATGTGTGAGAATAAATCGATTCTGCGCAGTTGCGCATTTATTATAACCTAACGCGGCTTGGACTAAACATCAAGACATCAAGTATTTCATGTGAAAGAGCGTCGTTCGATTGTGTGTGTGTGTGTGTTACTGTATATGAGTACATACTACACTATAAACTCACTGACGCATATATAGCATATACTATATGCATATACACACACGTAACTAAATGTGTGTATTGTATACAAGAGAGGAGAAAGCGTGTAGTAGAGATTATTTCCAAGCGCGCGTTAATTCAAAAAAGAGGACGCTACAATCGCTCTTCAATAATGCTAGTAAAAAACGCGCGCAATTTTATTTACCATTAATATTTCAAAATAATTGTAAGATTTACTTACATTAATTACCAAATAATAATTATAATTAATAACCTCAAAATTTTCTATTCCAATTCAACAAAAAATTTCATCACCTCGCTCGATTTTAAAATTATAACCTCTAAAAATTTGTCATTTATATAACCCCAATATTTTTATTTCCGTTTATAAATTCCACCAATTGATTTTCCAGTTAACAAATAAAATAAAACAAAAAAAGTGGCGGCAAATGTGAACACGCATGGTGGGGCGTTGCACGCATTACCCAGATGTTCTGTTACCGGTTGTGCCGCATGTTCTTATGATGATATGCCGAAGTTTTCATTGGTTGGGGTCGGATTACGCCGGCCCTAGCGACGAGTTCACAGGGGCGGCCGCGGGGGCTGCTGGCCGCCCACCCTGATAATTATATTCAAGGGGACACAAAGCCTTGGATATTAATTCCTTCCCCTATCACAACACATATACTGCACACGAGTGTGTGAATTTGTTTAGTATAATGTATAACATATTAATAAATATATTTATAAAAAGGAAATAATAAGTATTAAATAAAATAGTGGAAAATAAAAATATATAAACACAATGTAATAAAATATAAATTTTAAATTAATATTTTTAAAACTTATTTTTTATAACAAAAAAATTTTTCTATATATTATATTGTTTAATTTTTAAATTTATGTATGTATATATGTATTACAGCTGAATTTGGAGGGTAAAAACGAAGGGAGGAGTCGTTGATCGACCATCCCTTGATGTGTCAAAGCCTCCCTAAATACAAAATTTCACCTCGATATTTAACTCCCTTTTAAAAAAACAGCTGCTGGTATATACATTTATATGGATGTGTATATAGAACATGTGTGTGTTCTAAATTTGTCGAGTTTATTTTTGGGAAAAATTCGGGGGTGATTATCTGCTGGGTTTTGATGGTCAGTTGTGCGCCCAGGAAAGATTTCTACCTGGCAATAGTCGAAGGGATGGAGATAGTCCGATAAAATTATTGGAAATTAATCTATGTAAAAGAAAATATTTAATAACGTAACTAATATAATTGTTGATTGCATATTTTGTCATGTTTGGTTTCTTATTCTTGTACATTGTGTTATCGTATATTAAAATTATGAATTGTTATTAAATTAAACACTGATTGAACAAAATAAATTATACAATATCAATAATAATATATTTTTATATGATATATTATAACGAAAGAGAAATAATATATATAATGTTTATGTGTAAAGTATACATGATAGAAATAATGTTTACAATGTGACGATGATAAATTTTATGTATGTACATAATTAATTGTTTAAATATTATTTCATTTACAACATTCATTTGCTCAACTTGCAATTAGTTATGAGCATAATTAAAAAGACTAGAGAGAGTTGAGAGAGATTATAAAAATTGTTTCATAATCAATTTTTCTTTTATTCCCTTTCGTAATTGATTAAATTTTTAATTAATAAATATCACGAGACATTTAAAAATTGTGTATTTTTTATTGTTATTATTTAAATATTTGTTATAAGATTGATCAAGTGCAAAATTATTTGCCAATAGCTAAAGATTTTTTTTTTTAAATATTAAAAAAAAAAATATCTCTTTTATTTTTTTTTTTTAATTTTTTTCTATTTACTCTTGCACTTGAGAACAATTATTTAAACATTACGCATCTGTTCAGCTTATCAGCGTGTGTGTTTGTATGTGTACGCGAGCATTGTGTGGTCGGAATTTTTCCAGACGAATAAAAGTCTACAATATAAATAGTTTAATAGTGATAATCGAAATGATTTAGCTTTGTTTTTTTGTTTATTATTAAATATTTAATGAGAATGAGAGTCGCGTATTGATGTAATTGCTTGGGTGTAATTTATCCATAATATTTTGTTGTTAATTTTAATAAGTACTTTATAAACCGCCGCCTGATCTCTCGACGCTGATTTTTTTCTTCAACACATCTTTTTCATGTTCAGCTTCTTCCATCTCTGCCATTCGTGCAAATCGTGAATATGCAACGTGTCCAGATTTAATAGCTGACATCATCTATATTAAAAATCATATTAAATGTTACTTCAAAAATGTGAAATAACATTGTGCCATTGTGTGTGTATTAATTAATTATTTTTTTGGATTTTCAGGTGGCCAACGACACAACAGACGGAAGGTTTAAACGAGCAATAAATCATTCTAGGCAGTCGGATAGCTACTAATAATATTAAATAAATATTTAAAATAAAAGCACATGCGCATTTGTGTTGCTTTCAGTGCTACGTATTGTAAAAAAATTAATTATTTATAGTTATAACAAAAGGAATAAAATAAAATTATTAAATGAAAGTGAATTCATTGTGATTATTTGGAATCAAAAGCAGGATTTTTGTGTAAAATTGCACCACAATCAAACATAAAATGAGGCGCAGGAATGCAAACTGTATTTAAATAAAACAAAATGATCATTAAATAAACAAATAATGGGGAATTAAAAATTCTCGCGATAATATGACTCCGACAGACCTGAAGATATTCATCCAACTCGACCTGACCGTTCATGTTAGTGTCGATTTCACGAAGAATTTCGTGTAGTTCTTCGCCAGGTACCTCCTTATCACCGAATAGCTATAAAGGGCAGAAAAAAATACCGCAACATTATAATAATGTTTATAATAAATTACCTGAAGATAATCTTGGAGTTCCATTTGTCCATTGTATGAAAGATCAATTTCGCTGAGCAATAAATGCAATTCATTTTCGAGCAATTTAATCCCGAGTGTCTAAGATTATCAAGCAATAATTGTTAAATTATTAAATGATAAATTGTAAAAATAAAATTTTTAAATTAATATAATTTAATTTTATGTTAAAAAAAAAAAAAGATTTAATTTGTAAATAAATTAAAAAGTATTTGAACAATCAAACCTTAAGTCCTCGGCGAATATCATTGATTGAAACATATCCTTTGCGATCTTTGTCGATAATTTGGAATCGTTTAATATACAATTGAATTTCATCTTTCGTGAGATTAATTGGAATTTTATCGCGCGATGCACGATTAACCATTTGTCCCATTTCATTTGCAAGGAAACTACTTGCTTCCTTGTGTTGCTTTTTCTTTTCCTCCGCAGACCAATTTAATTCCTCTGCCATAATATCAATAATAGCAGGAAGAGCCTCTTGAGCTGCTTGAACATTCAAGAATGCAAGTCTCAATCTTCGTGCAATCATATCAATTGCAGATCTTGCATACTCGCGACATCCATAACGAACCTGTAGATAAAATAAATAATATTTATTTTTCATTTCAATAAATTGATAAATAAATTTTTTACATTACCTCAGCATCAATGTATGGAAATTCTGGATGAATTTTCTTTCCGATAATGGGCCAACGTTTGCCAGTAAGTGAAGCCATTTTTGCAACAGGAAATGCACGATCACCATAGCTATTTGACAAATGTTGTGCAACTTCACATTCTAAACCAAAATCTTGGACAAGTCTGATATACATTGTTGGACTCCATCCTTGTGCGCCTTCAAGTTTCATCCCATCAGTCTGACAACCACATTTCGGTTCAAGATTACATGCTAAACAAATATAAATACATATTAGTCAACATAACATAAATTTACTGTTTAATATTATTTAATTCATTATTTGAGTCTAATAAATAATAATATTAATCAATTTATTTATTTATTTATTTATTAACCTTCGATAGCAGCATCAACAGCCTCTTGTGCCATCGCTCGATAAGTTGTCCATTTTCCCCCGGCTATTGTCACAAGTTTCGTATCACTTACATGAACAATATGATTACGAGCAAGTGATTGAGTATTTGGTTTATTTGGATCAGAAACAAGTGGTCTGATACCACTCCAAGCAGATAATACATCACCACGACGTACCTCCACGTCGGGATTTAAATAATTTTTCACTTCCTGAAGAATAAACATAATTTCATCCTCAGTTGGTTTAGGATTGTGTGTCACTTGACATGGCAAATCAGTTGTGCCTGCAATTGTTTGCTTTTGCCATGGCAGGAAGAATATTACACGACCATCACTCGTCGCAGGATCAAGAAGACCCATTTGATCAGGACTAATGAAAGAAAAAAAAAAAGAGAAAAACAAAAACATAACATGAGAATATTCACGTAAAATTTTAGTTATAAAAAATAATAATTAATTGAAGATTTCATTCAAATAATTTTATTTTCATCTACCTATAATAACCTGGGAGTACAATATGAACTCCTGATGATGGACAGCAAATCTCTGGAACAGTTTGATCGTCCATTTTTCTGATACTATCAGTGAATGGCCCAGTGGCATTAATAATAGCTTTTGCTTTAACATCCCATTCTTCGCCTGTTAAATTATCTCGTACGTGCGCGCCAACTAATACACGTTTGCCATCTTTATCCAATCCTTTTAATAAATTCACCACAGATACATGATTTACCACTGTGGCACCCATACGCGAAGCAGTCAAGGCTATCGCGAGATTCATTCTTGCATCGTCTTGTTGGCCTTAAATCCATCAATAAAAACATTAATTATATTACAAAATCAATTCATAGCTATAAATTTTATTATAGCCAATTGTTTCAATTCAATTTTGTTTTTATTCCTACAATAAAGCTTCAATTTAATTTTGTCATTTATAAATAAAGTTCTTTAGCTTACCATCGTAATATACAATAGCACCAGTGAGTTTATCACCCTTTAACATTGGAAAAAGTTCCAGTGCATTTTGTTTGCTCAAGTAATATGATGATTTAACAGTTTTACTACCAGCCACGAGATCATACATCTTTATTCCAAACCAATAGTATGGAATTTGCCACCATCTATTTATAAAATGAATATTAAAAACAAAAATTAAATCTCCAACCATTAATATAAATCATTCATTATTGATTGATTATTTTCTATTTACAATGTACACTTACGTATAAACTGGAAGCATTATAGGTAATGGATGAGTTAAATGAGGTGCACTATGTAACATTGAAGCACGCTCATGTAAAGCCTCTTTTACCATTCGATATTGTTCAATGTCAGCTTGCATTATAGCTTTCTGTAAATATCTTACACCGCCATGAATCAATTTTGTACTACGTGATGATGTGCCTGATGCAAAATCATCGCCTTCAATTAATGCAGTTTTTAAACCTCTCGTGCAAGCATCTAAGGCACATCCTGCTCCAGTTGCACCGCCACCAATAATAAGAACATCATATTCATCAGAAGTTTTTAATACTTTCACTTGATCCTCACGCGATGGTAATTGTCGTCTCTTTATTTTCAAAGCTTTATCAGCTAATACCTGCAATGTAAAATGAAAGGAAAAATTTATTTTAAAATATACAATGATTTTAAAAATGGTAATTCAAAAATGTTTTATACATACTGTATTATCTGAGGTTAGATAATATGAGGAAAGTGCACCTGCTCCAACTGCACTAGCTCCCGCAGCCAAAAGTCTAAGAGATGCCATCTCTTTTTTAATTTAGTTTCTGCTTTTAAATAATTCCCCACTGAATTATTTATCGTTTTATATCTGAAAGATGATTAGAATTTTGTTATTAAATATCGATTAATAAATTAATTGATAATATTCATGTGAAATTTCAACATTTTACATTGATAAGATAACAAATGTGCATTGGTATAGGGTATGTGTTTATTGTGTAATCAAATTGCATGACTAACACGTGAAACTATTTCGTTTTCGATATAGAGATAAAACAATTAGATACTGCCAATTGATAAATGTAATACTCTAAACACAAAAGTATTGCATATCATTTTTTCTATTCACTTTAACAGCTCAAGGACAATTTTAATGACAATATTCTTAGTGTAAAAATTATCATCAATGTTAAATTGTATTTACAAGTCTTCTTATGTTACTAAATATTAAAAATAAAAGTCCTTTGTATATTTTATAAATGTTTTAATTTTTCATTTTTTAAGGTTAAGGACAATTGTGCGCATCGTGCAAAAAATTAACCGGTAAAAACCGGCATTGTTTTTTAATAATGGAAAATAACTTGTGAATTAATCTCATCACCACTCCCTTTTATTTCGTTGAAATAAAATAGCCGATCTCTATGCATATAAAAAGACCTTGAGAAAAGTAGTGAAACACGTGGAATTACATAACTGGACGCGTGGGAATAAATTTTATTCTCTTTATTTCATCTCATACGACACATTCCCAATTTATCTTAGGTGCAAACTCTCCCGGGCCATCGGAAAATAATGCAAACGTACAAGAGAAATAAAAAATTAAAAAAAAAAAGCGATAAAATAAATAGCAATTAAACATTTTTATATGACTCATTGAAATAATTGAATAATGAAAAATGAATGAATGAGATTAAAAAAAATATAATCAATGAATTATAAATTAAATAATTCATCCAATAAGTTTATATATAAATTATTCAATGTAGTTAATTGTTACAATGAAGATAAGAATGTTAATAGTTGCAATTTTGGCATAATATCTTTTGATTCAAACACCTGGGTGGTAGACAACATTTGTTCCACAAAGACAATTGCTCTATGATGTTGGATTGTGGCACAAGGCAGAGTTTAAAATGGGATTCAAAAGCTTGTGCCAAATGTCTTGAAAAATGTTACGAACAAACAAATCAAAAATATCTCACGTCATTCGACTGACATAAAATACAATATATCAATTTGCACAATTGTATTAGTTCAATTAAATGAAAATTAATTCAAGATAAAATAAAATATAAAATTTTAACATAATCATTAAATTATCTTAAACAAATATAAAAATCAATAAAAATAATTCAGCATATCTATCTATCACTTATTTAATAAATTAATTTACTTAATTAACAAATCAAATGTGCATTGATAAAATAATAATTTTTAATAATCTCATAAATAAATATTTGATATTTAATTATTTAATCAGAGTAAATTATTTTTTCTTTTATCTAAAATTAATTATTAATTTATATTCATTCTCTCACGCTTATTATAATTATTTAATCTAATTATAATAGCAATAAACAATGAATACTCCAGTATATCTTACATTAAATTTTACACAATTACATGAGGAAAATTTAACATCGTGTAGCCAGGTATAATTATCGTTATATCCGCTATTGGAAAATAGCGGAAATAGGTGAAAAATTACAATGAAAATAAATATTAAAATTTGTAATAAATTTATCATAAACTAATTCACACATTCTCACAAGTAGTATATAAACACTGATAAAGCATAAACAAAAACTGCTAACCGGTCGTTGTTGCTTTAAATTCCTTTAATTTTAATTTATTTTTCTTCTTTCGTTGCCTCTTGCCTGATGAAAATCGTTGGCTGCACTTGATCGTGTGGTTAATGGCAGCAGCAACTGAACAGGAGGCCCACAACTATAATAAAGTTACTCCGTTTTCTCTATATACAATATTATATGTATATATACATACGGTTTATGTATGTACTTGCATAAATATATATGTATAAAGTGCATGTACATACTACGTAGTAGGTATGTACAAAGTTGTAATGATGGCGCTGGTTGTTCAGCTTTTTTTTTTTTTGTATATCGACTAATGATAATAATTTTCTGAGAATAATTATTTATATTTATATTTGTTTTATAATGATAGAATTGCAATTTCTTTTTATTTCTTTTAATTAATTAATCTAGAGATTAGATTAATGTAATTTAAATGATGTGATTTTTAGGAGGGAAAATAGGATAAGACCATGGAAAATGATATATTTTGTCAATATGTCTGGAATAATTTAAATCTGTTATAATAATTATTTACTTGACAATATTCTTAAAACTCTTAATCTTAAAACTTATTTTATTACGATAAATCGAGATAATTGATGACCAAATTGATGAATTTTCATAAATTTTTGTTGTTGTTATTCGATAATAGTACACTTTTCACTTAAAATTTGATTTAATTTTTATGTACTCTTTTATTTCTGATAATTTTTCATTTTTATCTTATCTCATTTTTATTATTAATAATATTATTTAATTTTTTTTTTTTTTTTTTCAGAGATGAGACATTTGTGGCTCGGGTTACTCACGTGTTTTTACAAATGCAAAATTTAAATTAAGCAACGTATGTGTACACTTTTCTGTATAATAAAAAAAGTAAAATAAATATTAGATAATATTAAAATTGTCATAAATAATAAAAATATATATTATTTAAATAATTATTCACCTGTCTTCGGGCGTTCTCGCTAAATATTCACGTTCTATTAAACCCTCTATACGTTTTTTAATTATCATTGGTGATGGCAAAAATCTTGCGCGCAATTGTTGCGTCACTTCCGTTACAAGAATATTATGCTAATAAAAATAATAATGAAACATTTAGTAAATTAAACATGAATAAAATTCTATTATTCAATTATTAATTTTATAAATAATACATACTGCCATGCGTTTACGAGCTTTCATAATTCGTACTATTGCTGCTTCAATCTCATGTTTTCTATCTTCATCAACTTTATTTCGAGTTTCTTTTCTTTCAGGTTCAGATTCACCTTTGGCCGCTACCGTTTGAATCTTAACTCTAAATAAAAAAACAAATAAATATATAAATTAATTAATATATAAACATAAAAACAGAAGAAAAAAACCCCCAATAGAAATTACCTGTGTAATTTACTTGTAAAACTGTCATTTACTGTAAACCAATGCGATGGCTCAATCTCCTTAGATCGTGGATGCTTGAGCAAAATTCTTTGGGCAGCTTTGCCCATTGCAAGTGACTGTAACGCACGTACTAAATCTCGTTCCGGAATGTCTGTTTCATTTTGAATTTCCTAAAATATTAAAAATAAATTAAATTACAAAAAAATAAAAAATCCAAAAACAAAAAGAAACAACTAATAAAAATAATTAATGAATTTACCTCATACGTCAGTCGATCTCTATTATTGAATAGCATAAGAACACACATTTGGTATGTGGAAACTTGAATAATATGCTTTCTTGGATTGCTAGTGCAACTACTGCGCTGACTGAGACTACAATTTGCGCTTGTGCTACTTCCATTTCCATTATTAATCGAACTTGTTGATGTTGGGGCATCTAATCCAACACCACCGTCTTCTCTTCTCGGCCCATGAAACACCGCATTTAAATCAGCATTACCAAGCTGTGGCTGAAGAGTTAATTGTCGTCCGCTATGTTTTGCAAGATAAAAACGACGGAAAGTATCAAAGGCATCGCGCGCTGCTGGTGGCATACTGCACTTTGGTGTTGCTGATTGTGTTGGCCAAAAACCTGTTGTCAATACTCGTACACTCAAGTCCACGCCACGAAGATTTGTCTATAAAATATTAATTAATTATATATTTTAAATTTTAAATAATTATTTGTTTGAATATAATTAATTACTTACTCCCGATGCCAATACATGATCTTTAAATTCATCCATTATTGTATTGCTCACTGTAATATCCTTGAACATTCCCTCGAGTTTTGATGTGAATTGACATCCGCACTCGGTCTGAAAAATATAATTAATATTGTGTTACGCGTATCATTTGAAATATTGATTTGTATTACTTTTATGATTTATTTATTCATTGATTTTTTTTTGTTAATTTCAAGGTGCGGAGTGAGGTGAGGAATTAACGTATTTGGGATACGGTTTTCACATCAGACAATTGATCATTTGAAGAATATTCTGTTCCACCATTTTGTTTGAATGATCGTTTAAAACGATATGATTTTCTACCACTAGATTGTCGGCTGCCTGATTGAATAAACTACGAATATTTCAACGGCTTCGTTTCAATAAAATTCATTGCTGAATACTAATTAATTATTATTGGTGATATTTAATTATGATTATTATTGAGAAATGATATATTGTTTACCTTCAATTTTGATATCATATTTTTTTCACTGTCGTCAGACACAGATTTGTTTAATAATAAACGTTTAGCTAAGTGTTGTTTATAATAACGTTCAAATACATCTTTTTCTTGAAGGAATCTGAACAGTACCATTGTCTTGTCTAGAATGCCTTCAATTTCTTGCTCTGTCATCTGCAATAATATATTTAATAACAATATAAAATTCTGAGAAACAAAAAAAAAAAAAATATTTTATATGATAAATACTTACGCCTTTGACTCCTTTTTTCAATTTATCATCAATAAATAACGATAAATATTCCGGACTTTTTGAATTTAAATTAAGAAAATATTCAAAGTCCGAGACAATCATTTGTTTAAATAATTTATCATTATTGAATGAATAAAAAAGAAAATGATCAAAGCGTTCTTTTAAATCTAAAAGATTTTGGACAAAATGAACAGCATTTGTTGTTGATTCTTGTTCTTCTTGTACCATTGAACGGCCTTGCTCACGAAGAAATTGTGATGCACAATCACAAATAGTACGTAAACCATCTGTGACTCGAGAAAATAGTTTATACATACAACCAAGATCATCAGTTTTCTGATTTTTCAGCATATGAACTACTCCACTATTTTCCATCTACAAATATTTCATTAAAAATTTAATAAACTTTGTTTTTTAATAATTAACAAAAACTATTAATAAATAAATAAATAAATGTATTTATTAACTTCAACTATAGTCCTCATGTGAACTTTTATGAGTTCCTGCTCAACCACTTCCACTATTCGTGACTCTGTTGATTTATCTAAATAATGTTTTGCCCTCTCAGACTCCTCTGAAATCCTCGCCTCAACTTTCTTTATATACACTGATGCGCTATTCTCCGCTAAAAATATTTGCGACTCCATCTATAATTTTATTTACAATATAATTTCAAAATATCTCACAAATAAATATAAATAAATAATCAAACTCGAATTAATAATGGAAATTTAATTTACCTTGTAAAAATCGCCACTTTGGGCCAAAAATGGTCTCTCAAAATCTTCTTCATAGACTAAACGATTGTTGATTCCTAAACGCATCAACATTTCACAAGCATTTTTAATTGCCATTCGATCAACAACTTCACCTCTTCGTTCACGAGCAACCATTTCTAATAATGTTACACGTAGATGATCTCTCACACAGCCATAGCGTACAACCTATATAAATAATACAAATTACAATCATGATAAATGCAATAATAAATTGCAAATAAATTAATTATAAAAATTATTATATAATTAAATTAAATCTCACCTGATCACGAAATATAATAAGACCCAAATTATACACATTATCAACGTCATTTTGTTGCACATAAACTCGATCCATGTACATTAATATGTCTCTTATCATTGTCATTGACGTTGAGTGATCATGCCATGCTTGATTTAATGTTTGAAGAAAATTGTTGTGTAATGAATTTAAAACGTCCTCGCGTACTTTATTCTCCAAATGTTGTGTTACAACTTCTTTCAAGCCAGTATAAAGTCGTTCGCCATATTTATGAAGCACCATTGTATATGCATTGCGATATAATTCTTCAAAACTCAATCCTGAATTATTTTTCTTTTGAATTTCTTGAATTGCATTTTTTAATAATGCCCAAATATTCTCCACATATTTTTCATCCACTGTTGTCTGTGGATAAAATATTATAAATATATATTTAATAATGAATGTTAAATATTATTAAACTCTAGTTAATAAATAATGATTTAATGAGGAATTTTAAAGGGAAATAAAATTAATTATGATGAAAACTAATGGCGTCTCACAAGTTGAGGTATGACAAGGACTTTGGATTGATTTGATTGATTTGCTCTTGCTGATGATGGTAATACACTTAAAATAGGTGGTCTTCTAGTTGTATTAGAATTATTATATGCATTTTGATCCATGATTCTTTTTATTTTAGCAAATTTCAATCAATTCAATATTTATTTAATTTTTTATATTATTGTTATTTTCGTTAATAATATTCTGTTACAATATCCATGCACGAGATAAAAATACGTATAATAGAGTTCCAATATTTTGCCATTGATGATTGACACACAGATCCATTGATCTGTTTATTAAAAAATTATTTATAAGCAGCCACGTTAATTTTCATCCAACACTGTCATATTTATTTTTTTCATTTTAATTTTTTGTCTACAAAAAATTGTCAAGTAATATTACTCAAAATTTTGTGAAATATACGGATGAACTTTGTTGCTACAAATAAATCCGAAAAGAGAGAACAAAAAAAAAAGTTGAAAAATTTGCATTAAAATATTTAACTATTTGTGATACTATAGCAACTGTTATTATTTACTGACTTGTTATTAGACAATATTCAGAGTGATGTTAACGAAATAATGTCTATTATTTTACATTAAAAAAAATAATAATATACGTATGTATAAATATATTTTAAAAAAAAAAATGAAACTTTGATTTTTTATTATTAATATTAAATTTTTCTGTTGGATAATTTCTCTTGATTCAATTTCTGTCATTGACTTCACACAACAAACAAAGAAAGATCCTAATGAATATGATTATTTGAGCAAAAAAAAAAAAAAAAAAAACATAATATATAATATTAAAATTGAAACAATGACCTATAAAAAGCCATGAAATTAATAATTCATTAATGATTAACGAAATAGATTATTGAAGATATAGGTTATGGTAATGGTGATGATAATACATTAACTTTCAGAATGTAATAATTAATAATTATCAAAACATTGAAGAAAAATACCTTCTTAATAAAAATGAACTCACCGGAAATGCACGAATGCGCATTTTGCTTTCCTTTTTGGGTAGTGCACCACCCTTCATCATCTTGACAGTTGTTTAGAAACAATTTCAATAAACAAAACAAAATAAATAAAATAAAAATAAATAAAAACAAATCGTATATGAACTCGTAACCAGTTGAGTTAACCTATGAAGGGAAAAATAAAAAAGTATATATCATTGACAACGTATTATTATTGATTATATGATGAAAATAAATCAAAATTCTGTGGATTATAATTGTCATTGCTTGAGGAATTTTGGTGGCGTAATTGAATTGATAAATAAGTATTGTGATAAATATAAAATTGAGGGATTGAAAATGGAGAATGAGAAAGTAGTTAAGTGTCAGAATGAGAAAGAGAAAGAGGACAAAGAGAAAGATTGAAAGTGTGGTGGACTCACCAATTCGCAATCTCGGACAATGAGATGCGACGTTTTTTATTACTTCAATTGTGGCGCATATATTAGAACAAAAAAGCGACATGAAAGAATTTGTTCGTATGCCCAATGGGCAAAATGGGGGGAAAGGGTGCAAAACACAAAACTATATATATCTGAAAAACACGTATGGGGCGTTCAAGCGCGTCACAAATTGAACGGGTTGGTAGCGGCCATCTTTAAATGGGGGTAATGTACCGTCGGTGGCGCTACTAACGGAGTGTTTTGAAACTATATATTAAATAAATTCATCGGTAATTTAGATAACTTTTTATTTACAGAACAAATATAAACAAATGATCATGAAAAACAATTATAAATAATTATTCATCGATCCAGACACAATTCTGGCAGTCTTTGGATGTAATTAAAACCTGTGGATGTTGATTTTAACATTAAATTGGGCGATGTACAAATATATATGTTTATAATTTTAAATTAATACAATTTTCTTTTTTTAAATTAAATCTGAATTTATTATTTGAAAATTATTATTTACAATATAATTAAGGAGAAAATTATCGAGCAATTATGCAGTCTATTACATTAATGATATAAACATTAGAATAAATTTAATCTCTGATGAATTGTAACAATTAATACATAATTGGATTCTGAATTTATTTATAACTTTGTATACAAATAAATATGTATATAATCTCGATAACATTATTAAATATTTATTTTTCAAGTAATTATTTATTATTAAAAAAGCTATGTGTCTTTGTCTGCTTTATTTAATTTTCGATTACTTAATAAACATTTTTCACATTCAAGCTCAAAAGCTAACCTCTAATTCAATACATCTTCCCACCGCATGGCTCACAGTGGAGCCAAAGTGATCCCACTCAGTAATCTAGCCAACAATTATAGAACACTTTGATTTATTTAGCGCGATAATTGCAATTTAATTATTTAAAGGCATTTGTAAATCCAATAAAACCGTTAATTGTCTGTACAATTCATCAAGTCTTCTGTTCTTATATAGCTAAAAATAAAACAATGCTGAAAAACCTTTTATACAGTCTTAATTTAAATAAGAAAATTAATTTATAAAAATATATATTAAAAAAACCTAGAATGTAAGAGCCTTTTTTTATTATTATAATATAAATGATCATAATGATAAAAATTTCAACAAATTAATTCTAATATAAATATTTATAAAAAAAATAATTAATCAAAATATATTTATACATATTTCTATATATAGATCAACTCAATCTAGATCGTAATGTCGAAAAATTTACAAATGGTAATAATTCAACAGCTGATTTTTAGCGCCCTTGAAAATGTCGAACGTGAATGCAATTATGAACAAATCACACTGATGGAATACATGATTGGCAATATATCCACCAGTATCCCAATGCGATTCCACATTCTCACATAACCTCAATGTGATTTTTAAAATTTTCATTACTTTTATACAAATATATAAAATATATATCCATACTGCATAAATATTATTTCTTCATCCTCATAATAAAACTAAAATTATATTTTCATAGATACTGCCGATGATAACAAACATATATAAGAAATTCACAGAGACATTTGAGGAATAACAATAAATATGAAGATGAACGAGAAAAAGAGATTTGAGTCATACAAGAGGAAACTGAAGAGCTACTGCATACATCCAAGTGGATTTTCATTGGTGATTTGGAGGGGCCTTGGCCCATATTTTCTCAAAGCTCTTCCCAAAGCCGCTTATGAACTATAACATTTATACATACAATATATCTCTATCTATCATGATATGACGCTAAGCATAAGTTTTGATTGACTAGATGGATGGAATTAATCGTTTGGTTGGTATTTCAATGGCATAAATTTTATCAATCAATTTTATCAACATGACCCACTTTGTATTTTAATTTATCATAGGTATAGGTCAAGTTTATAAAACACGTAAAATCTCTGTATATTATTTTTTAGGTTTGTCATATCGAGGTCATTGCTGTCGTTGTGTCGAGTTGTAAAGATATCACAATATTCTCTTTTGGGACACACATTAATGCCAAATTTTTGATTTCTAACCTCAAAAATTCATTCATAACTCCATTCAATATGATTTTTATTCATATATCCGTACATAAAATTCAAAATATGAATACATATGCACAAACAATGTGTACAATTATTGAATGCAGCTTTTGGGACACATTAATGCCAAATTTTTGATTTCTAACCTCAAAAATTTATTCATAACTCCATTCAATATGATTTTTATTCATATATCCGTACATAAAATTCAAAGTATGAATACATATGCACAAACAATGTGTACAATTACTGAATGCAGCAAAGAAAACAAAAAAATATTTGATGAAACTGTTGACATTGTGAAAGTAATAATAGTAATTGTTTTTACTGTTGTTTTAAATTAGTTTTTCAATTTAATGCACCAGATATTATTCATTAATATATAAATTAATTATTGAGTGCTATTGAAGAACAGAAAAAGTATAATCTTCTGGATAAGAATGTTGGATATCTTTATATTATGTTAATAATTAATGCAAAAAGGTGCACAAAGTGCTGGTACAGATGCAGGTTTATACATATAGCTAGATGACCTGGAAGAGTGCTCATATAAGCCTGAGGGAAATCACTGCAACTGCAAAAATATATTTTTTCCTATACAACAACAAACCCAAACTATTTTCAGTGTTTACAAAAATTTCATTCGACCGTGTATATTTTTTTTTTCTCTCCACTCGTGCAATTTTCTTTGAAAAGTTTTATGATTGGCAAGTTTTATATCAATACAAACTCAAACATAACCCAAGTATTATCACAAATGTGGTTGTAATACATTGATAATGAGCATTGTGAGTTAATTTAAAAGAAACTTTTATCGATAATTATAGATTTTTTTCTTTCATTATATTTTTTTTTCACTGTGAAAAATTATTTATTCACACATTTGTCAAGTGTTTATTATTTTTAGTCTGTATAAATTATGTATCTACTTTTATTATTTATTTTTTTCCTCCCTTTACAATGACACTGTGACCCGATAAAATCTTTATTTTATTATATCCTTTCATCACTTTTTTTTTTTTTTTTAATCCAAACTTTTTTCTACTTACTATTCATCAACGCACTGCAATTCTCTTTTGCCATTCAATCAGACACGAAGTGAATTACTTCATCGTCAAAGTATTAAAGTAGGAATTGCGTCACTTTCAAACGAATGAAAATCCCTCTTCATAATTTTCTCATGCATGAAAATTTCATTAAAGAAATAGAGAGGTGAAATAATTAATTATCCATAGCACTATTATATATATTATTCACAGTTATTCATAAAACTATTAGTTAAATATATTTTTATATAGTGATATTTTGGCTATGATAATTTTTACAATAAAAAAAAATCAATCATTTTTCATAATAAAAATTTACTTATTACAATTGGAAAAAAAAAATAAAAAAATATAAATTAATATTTATGTACGTTTGTAATACCAATTTTTTTTTGGTTCAAAACAAATTGAAAAAAATCATAGCAAAGCAATAAAATATCTTGAGTGATAAAAATGCCCCAGATAGATAAGAGAAATAAAATGGATAAAAAAAAATCTATTTAATATTTTTAAATCCCACAAATTTCTTTGAAAAAAAAATAAATTAATTCAGAAATTTATTTCACTATATTATCATAAGTGACTGCTTATAATTTACATAAATATGTATAAATATTTATTTGAATGATTTATTTTTTTCTTTCATTTATAATTTTATAAGTAAAGCAAAATAATTTAATAACGATTTTTTTTTCTTCATTATTGTATTCTATTTTTTATATGCAATAATATATATATTGTATTATTTATTAATTTAACAAATGAAATCTCTTCAAGTGTCGAGTTGAATATTTTTATATTGAATTTATTTATAATTTATAAAACCATTTGTTTCTTTTTTCTTTTATGTTATAAAAGTGTTGATTTGTTGTATAAATAATTTTTTCCTTTTCCTGAATTTATACATTTATGTACTTCTAAACTTTGTTTTATTTTTTTCACCCTACGTATGGTGAATACATAAAACTACATTGTTTACCCTCATCAGTCACCCCCAAATTCACCCTTAAATTATTTTCCCTTATTTTATTTCGTAAATAAAACTAACTCAATATATATTCATATATTCTCTCTCACTCATATCAACATTACCAATTTATGAATCAATCTCATAATATCTTAAACAATAATATATTAATTTAAATTATAAAAATTCTTTTGAAAATATTTTTATTAATAAAATTCAATAAATAAATTAAATATTTTTATTTCTATTTATTTTTTATTTTTCATCTACAATATAATTTATTTACTTTCAAACTCACACGTTTGATCTAAGAAATTTTAAATATTCATAAAATTTATTCCACCAATTCAATTTAACTTTTAATGAATTTTCTTTTAATTTTTATTTCATATTTATTTATAAAATTTTATTTTATAAATTAATGTGAAATTATTTGATACAATTTGAAAATTTCAGAGAGAGTTTTAAGAGACAAGTGGAAAATGAGTTGAAGAGAGGGAGGAGAGGACAAAAGAGAGGGAAGAATAGCAAAGTGCGCGCCGGAGCGTTGAGTCGTCGCGACGCTTTTCACAGAGGGTGGCGTCGACGCTCTCTTAGTTGGCACGCGACAACGCGACATTCATCATCTCTAACACTACGCTCGTTATTATAAATAAAAATTATCAATGAAAATTTTTTTCATATTTTTCAGATTTAAACAAAAATAAATTTATTAAATTTTTACTAATTTCAAATTTTTCATCTCATTAATTATTTGTTTATTTATTTATTAATTGAATAGTTTATATTTTGTTTCAATATTGGAATGAGAATAAGAAAAAAAGATATTAATAAAAATTACATCATTTGTTTAATTAAATGAATAGTGATTGTGAATTTGAGTGAAATAAAATGAAACTTTTGATGATTTTTTGGTGAGTTTTAAATTTTAATTATTTATAATATTAAAAATAATGAAATTTAATATGATATTTACATATTTGTTTAGTTATTTATCTATTCAGATGTGTAAATAAATAGAAAAAAAATTTTTAGGAAATAATTGTTATGAAGAAAATAAATTAAAAATATTATTATTAATATTTATTTTATTTTTTATTGCGTAGGGAAATTGAATAAATTTGAGTTGAATTATTTATTCAGGAAGTGTAATCAAATGAACAAATAAATAAATAAATTATTTAGAAGGGTAAACAAATGGAAAAAAAATTTTTAGGAAATAATTGTAATGAAGAAAATAATAATTAAAAATATTATTACTAATATTTATTTAATTATTTCATCACACAGGGAAAATAAATAAATTCAAAATCAATTATCCATTCGGGAAGTGTAAACAATAAGCGAATAAATAAATAAAATATTTAGAAGATTAAACAAATAGAAAAAAAAATTTTTAATAAATAATTGTAATAAAGAAAATAAATAAAAAATATAATTCCTAATATTTATTTTATTTTTCATCTTATAAATAAAATAAATAAATTCAAATTCGATTATTCATTCAGAAACTACGAGCAATTAAACAAATAAATAAATTATTTATCAAGATGTATAAACAAATAGAAATAAAAATCTTTAGAAAATAATTGAAGTAAAGAAAATAAATAAAAAATATAATTCCTAATATTTATCTTACTTTTCATCTTATAAACAAAATAAATAAATTCAAATTCGATTATTCATTCAAAAAGAGTGAACAATTAAACAAATAAATAAATTATTTATCAATATGTATAAACAAATACAAAAAAAAATTTTTTAAAAAATAATAAATTATAATGAAGAAAATAAATTAAAAATATTATATATACTAATACTTCTTTTATTTTTCATCTCATAAAAAAAATAAATAAATTCAAATTCGGATTATTCATTCAGAAAGTTTGAAAGCTTTTACAATAAAATATTAAAATTTTATATAATACATATATAATTACATTTTTATTTTTCTCTGTTTATCTATTTATTTTCTCTATTATATTAAAATTAAATATATAATTTTGAAATTTATTAATGAATAGAGTTCAATAAATTACTATATTATATTATTATTATTATTATTATTATTATTATCATACATATAGATATATATTTATCGAATCGTATGATTGTTTGCATGATGATGCTGCTGGTGATGATGTTGATTAACAGACACACCTCGATCGTGCCTGCACTCTCCTATTATCTCATTTTCCCTCATCACCCTCAAGCAAATAATATATCTAATTGACTATATCACACGCTTGTTGGTATAAATGCAATTATTGTATGTATATTATACAGTGCAATGGAATTTTAATATTATTAATTAATCACATTGATTGAGAAAATTTTTAGTCATTGATTTTTATAATTTGAAGTTTGTTTAATTTTTATTTTATTATTGATTGATTTTTTTTTTTTTAGTTTTGAAGGGTAGTTTTATTAGGGAAGGGTTGATTTACTTGTGTGGGGTAGTTTTATACTTGTGATATGATTGATGGATTTATGAGAGGAGGAAGATGGAATTTGGAAAAAAATAAAAAGGGTGGAAATAAAATAAAGAAGAATTTTTTTATTATTTATTTGTAATTTTTTTTTTTTTTTTTTGAGAAAACATTTATCTGTCTTATATTGTTTTGTTAATTTGTAAGGTATTGTTGCAGTGTATGATAAATATTAAATGGGATTTTTGATGGATAGAATTTTTTTTTTTGCTTGAAATTGTTACGAGGAAATATAAAGTGAGAATGAAATATCAACGTTTGATGTTAGATACGATGATAAAGTTTTGCTATGTGTATTTTTACTTTTTTTTTCTTGTTTTTATCTTGTATATATGTACGATGTACAGTGTATATATAATATATAAAATGAGTAAACATACATGTATCATTAAATTTATATTCTGTTGTATATGAAACATTAAATGTTGGAAGATTTCGATTTGCTTTTTTACATTCTTGTTTTATAAACACTGGACATTTATAGTTATAAGTTTTATACAGTAAGGTGTATATATGAACGATGAATGACGTTATTACCGTCGCCCACGTGGTATCGAAGGTTTTTTTATTCTATATTAATTAGTCCCAAAGCCACTGATAATATAAAAAATAATGCTAAATTGAAAAAAAAATTTTTTTTCTTAAGTACTTTATTAAATGTGATTGTAATTTTTTTTTATTTACTGAAAATATCGATAAATATTTTTTATAATAGAATAATTGTATATGTTCATATTTTTAGTGATTTATAAATATTATAAATTTATATGGAAAATATTTTTTTGAATAAATTTTTTCGAGTTTTTTAATATAAAATAATTGGGATTTTTTTTTATTCACGAAAAATATTGACAATTATTTATTTAACAAAGTAAATATACATTTTTATATTGTTAGTAATTCAGAAATATAACAATTATATCTAAAATTAATTTTTTTGAGTAAATTTTTTGGATTTTTATTCGAAAAAAAAATTGCAATTTCTTTTATTTACAAAAAATATCAACAATTATTTATGTAAGATAGTAAATATGTATTTACTTATTGTTAATAACTTATAAACATAACAAATATATCCAAAATAAATTTTTTTGAGTAAATTTTTTGGATTTTTATTCGAAAAAAAAATTGCAATTTTTTTTATTCACAAAAAATATTAGCAATTATTTAT
>JAQQBS010001422.1:743565-809823 GCA_030347275.1 Microctonus aethiopoides | reverse complement strand
AAAAAAAAAAAAAAAAAAAATAAACAAATAGATAAAAAATAAAACACTGCAATTTTCAATCCATTAAAAAACTCTTCATCAATTACATTTAAATTATCCCAACCATCCAAAACTAAATATTACTAAAAATTCACTAATAATTCCCCCAGTTACAAATTAAAAATATTTTATTTATATCAAATATTGGAATTAATTCGTAGCATTTTTTACATTACAAATAACACTAAAAACGCTACGAATTAATTCCAACTATTACATACTCCCCAAAAAATAAAATAAATAAATAAATAAATAAATAAATAGAGTGGATGGTGAAGGTTAAGCGTTAAAAGCTTCAAAATTACCCTTCTTTAGTCGTGTTCAGAATGTCAGTAAAATGAATATGAGGTCGAGACGATTGTACATACAGTACATACAGTAGTACAGTACTGTTAGTAAAGTAAAACGACCATGTATGGTAGATATGTATAATAGTTGCACACGGAAATCCAAGTACCATACATTTGTAGAAGATAAAATTACCACTGAGTCGAAATGTCTACACACAAGCTTTAAGTATAAATATTATATATAAGTATATGTATACATATACATTATATACATACATACATCGCGTGAGTAGTTACTTCGAGTCATTTCCTGTAAAAGTCAGACTATATACTTGCATAAATATATATACATTTCGGTTCTGTTTCACAATTTCGGGGCCATTTATTTATTTATTTATTTATTTAACATGTATAGTTCTTCATGTATGTGTATGTAGTGGTAATCTTGAAAATATCTGCTGCAAATATATATGTATAGGGTGTTCGAAAAAGATGGAAACGGAAAAAAAATCTTGCAACAATTTATCAAATCAAAAAAAACCAAAAATACGTATCTGATATTTTTTGAAAATCTATTTCCTGTGTTCCGTACTGGATGCAAAAATCGAAAGAGACTGGTGGTACGAAATTAATTCAAATACATAGAACAATACGTAACAATTCATAAAAACCTAGATAATAAATAATAAATAATTCAGCAAAAAGATTTCAAGTAAAAAATAAAGACAAATTTCGAAATGCGAGATAATTTTATTCAAAGGAATGCGCTGCGACTAAAGCGCAGACGTCATGAAGATGGAGAAAGGTCCTCTAGGACCTAACACTTGATAGACATTAGAAATTTAATTCTAAAATTCAATTCGTAAAAATTTTATTCAACAAATGACTCCTCAAAAGTCGCAATATTAAAATTGAATTCGTTCAAATTTGGGATCAGGTGAGGGGGGGGGATTGTTGTGTCATTGGATAGATTTGTAGAAAATATTGAATACGTGTTTTTCATTTTTCAGATATTAAGTTGATTTTTGGGGAAATATATTTTCAAAAATTTCATGACTTTTTCATAATTACGATGACATTTAGCGATAATCCAAAAAAATGTTTCAGACAAAATTTACGTATTTTTTAACGCAGAATCAGATTCCAAAATAAAAAATTGGGGTTTTCATTTAAAAGTCGTGTCAAGAAATAAATTTTCAAAAAATATTAGATACGTATATTTTTGGATTTTTTAATTTGATAAATATGTTGCGAAATTTTTTTCCGTTCCCATTTTTTTGCGAACACCCTGTATATATATTTATATAAACTACTAAAGTAAATAAAAATTGAAATAATAATAAAGATACAAATATTGTAAAAATTTACTGACTTTTATTTATTGGAAAGTGAATTTAATTAAAAATTTTAATCCCTTTGAATTTTTTGATATTTATAATATGAATATTTGTTTAATTATTAAATTTATGTTAATTATTAATATGTAATTACGTTGGAAGGATAAATTTATTGGATATTTTATGATATAACTTGAAAATTTAGCTAAAACTTTGACTTGTAGATTATTCAACATTATACCTCAGTGAATTTTCAATATTGTTTATTATGTATTATATATGTATATACATATTCGTTGAAGATTTTCCTTCTTTGCTTGATTACACCCTTGACATAGTTCAATGTCGATTAATAAAGAGCGTTTATAGTTTATGTATAAAATACAATATTAGATAATGAGATATTGATATTAGTTGTGAATGTTTTTTTTTTTATATTGTGGTAAGACGTTCTCGACTTTAACAACCTTGAAGAAGGAAAAAAAAGTATTATATATAGTTGTATGTAACGATTTATCACATTCTTACATCCATCTTCATGAAAAACAATATCAAATAGCTCAATGAAAGATAGAATAAATTGTTATACAACTGTCTCACATAAATATGTACAAAGAGTCGTTTATTTTTTATCTTTGTGGTTTTATTTTTTTTTCGACTACAATATTTTATGAATCACCAATGACCTTGGTTCTTTGTGATATTTATTGGCAAAAATTCACGAGACAATGTCAACAATCTGTACAATATTATTGTTATTTTATAAAATATCGTCGTGAAATTGAATTTAAATTATAAAAATATAAACTCGATAATTTTGTTTTTATAATTCTGTTATCAATTATAATTAAAATTGATTGAAATTGATGATTAAAATTATATTTATAACATTATTAACACAAAAAAAAAAAATTGACATTCATATTTATAGCAAAAATAAAATTGCAAAGTTTGTTGAAAGAAAAAATATTTTCTTGTCATGACTTTGTGCAAAAGTTTTAGCTTATTTGTCACTTGCTCTACACAAAATTATTTTGCTAATTGGACAGTCTTCATAACCCGGAAGTTGACAAGTATTTTAATAGATAGAATACTCAGCAGTACACAAAAAAAAAAAAATATAACGTAAACGTAAAAGAAATATTAAGAGAGCGCCACTTGAGTAAAAAGAATTTTTTTTACAGATAATTATATTCATCTCTGTTACACAATTAAATAAATATATATCACAATGCAGTTGTCAACTGAAAGATAATTATAAAATAACAGACATTTTCATTATAGAGAAAATATTTTTCAACATTTATTATTCCACGTTTTCATTTATCTGCAAATGCAGCTGTAAAAAGACAAAGGGAATCTAATATTATTTTACATTTAAACCGATGCTTTGTTTGAGGCGTAGCATGGAACTATACTATACTTAAATGAAAGAATGAAACTATACTTAAATGAAAGAATGGTATAATTTTATGTCGAATGCAAAGTGGAAATGGGATTTCGTTATTGTTTACTAACATTGTAGATATTGATTTCCAACGATATTAGATAAATAAAACGATGATGAAGTTATAAATATTGTAATAAATAACAATGTTAATATTTCAAAGAAGTGAAATCAACAGGGGTAAATTTTACTATGTAATTTTTACGTTAATATATTATTTATTTTTTTTTCTTTTGTAATATTCCTGGAGGCTTAATGTCCTTGACATCGTTCTATGCATTTTATTTTCCCCTTGTATTTATTATTTCCTTTATTTACCCTCAACGAAAATTATTTTCTTTTTTTCACTATCCATCATAAATAAATGTATAGTCTAAAATTAATTTAATTAATAAAATTGTTTTCTATTTCATTGCTAAATAAATTACGGGACTTTGTATATAAATGTTCGTGCTTTGTGAATATAATTCAGCTTTTATAAACGGTAATTAAAATTTTTCATGACAATTTCTTTGAGATAATTAAAAATAGTTTTCAATATATCAAAGATAAATTTATTTTTATACTCTCAGGGTTTTTATATAAACTTTTTTATTTCATTTTTATTTCTTTCTTAATGATAAATGCAATAATTGAATGACTGTGTTTATAATTATTTGTTGTTGTTGTTGTTGTTGTTGTTTAATATATGAAATTAATATTATCCACTTTATTCGACTCATTAATTATTAATAAGTCTTGTTTTTTTTTTTCTTTCTTTCTTTTATTCTAAAACTATTCGGGTCAAAGGCGCACGTTATCTCTTGGTGGGTGAATGAGGAATACAACACCCACGAGTGAAAGTCAGTCACGTCGTTTGTTACTCACGACAAAGCTCATTTCTGTTGGAAAAATAGTCTCCGGCATCCCCTGGAGGTGCATAAACTATGTAACGTCAACGATGCAAATAAAATCAGAATTAGAATTTTTCTACCGCGTCACAAAACAATATGTAAACATGTTAGATAAATATAAATGTATATAAATATATTCTAAAGTCATTTCTCACGCCAAATGTTGAAATATAATTTCAGGAAAGAAAAAATAAAAGTGTAAAATTTTTTTATAACGAAAAAAATAATTTGTTTTCTTCTGGTATTTTTTTTTTTTTCTTTTTTTGGATTATGTTATTTTTTGTTATGAATACTGAGTCATTCAGTGAATTTATAAAATGCATGTATAGTAGAAAAAAAATAAAAAAATAAAAAATGAGAGAATAAACTTTATCATCATTGTGGGACTAGGAAAATCCTCGTTATTTTTATTCCTCCAGCAGTGAGATAACGAGCTTGTGGAATAAGAGCCTAAAAAGATCAGGATAAAATAAGTGACTGCAATATAGCGGAAAAAAAATAAAAGAAGAAAAAAAAATGAAAGAATGTGATGGGGGCGAAAAGTCGAAAAGAAGAATTAGGAGTATTTTTTTTCTCTGCGAGCGAGAGGTGAAAATGGAATTGTGGATGATTCTCTCGAGGACACATATATGCTTGTCGTTCAACGTGAACAAATTATCGTGAGAGGATTTTGACAGGATACATGTATAGTAACTTAAAATGATTCTCGTACCTTTCAATCATACATAGACCAATTTTATTTATTTATCCTTTTTTATTCAACACACTAGAGTCGTAAACTGGATCATAATTTTCCATTCCAATATTTTTTCTTTCATCGATAAATTAAAGTGAAAATTCATTTCAGTTAAATTAAGTTCCAAATTATTTACAATATTTTTTTTTCCTTTTTTATATTAAATATAAAAAATACTGTTTAGTGATAAATATTATTCAATATTTATTTTTTTGTGTGTTTAGTTTTGTTTATAATTTTATTATAATTTATTACAAAATATTATAATTTATAAATTGAGATTTGTGATTAATATCAAAGTTAATTTTTTGTATGTTCTTTTTGTTATTTTTTTTATTTTAATTTATTTTAATTCACAAATGTGAATTATTATTTAATATTTCATATGATGAATGTTTCTATTTTTTAAATTATTGATTATAAATTTTATTTATTAATTATAAATTGAGATTTGTAATTAATATCAAAGTGAATTTTTCTTGTGTTCTTTTTGTTATTTTTTTTTATTTTAATTTATTTTAATTCACAAATGTGAATTATTATTTAATATTTCATGCGACAAATGTTTCTAATTTTTTAATCATTGATAATAGAAATAAAAAAATAAAAAAAAAAGCGTGATGTTGATTTATTCATCCAACTGTTTGTCGTCAAAGTATACTTAATATTAACCGAGTCTAATCTATCAGCACGTATTGCAAATCACTGATAATCTACATTTTTATTTTTTTATTTTCACTGTTCCTCTCACAGGATTACATACCCAAATTTCCCACACTACTCTCAACGTTTCAATCCATCTCTTTTTGCGGCTGCAACCGAATTTTATATTAGAAGTACCTCCGCATTCGCTCTCGATTGTGTAGCATTGCAGAAAACCCACAATGGGTACAAGCCGACCACTCTCACACTCTCCCGTATCAGATGACCTCCCCCCCGCTTTAGAGATCTGTTATACAAATCACCTATTATCCTCTATTATCGGAACTTTTTTCATCCTGACATAGATTGGACCAACGAGACTAATACATTTCTTCCGAAAAATACTGCGCTCTGCCGGGGCTCGAACCCGAGCCCTCCGTGTGGTAGACTTACGTCTTAACCACTCGGCCGACCGCCCAACAAAATTTAATAACAAATTTTAAGATTTAATAATACAAAATTTGATTTAATTAAATAATAGAAATTTTTTTTTTTGATGTAATCAAATAGAGATGATCTATTTGATCATTGGAATTTATTGATCATCACATTTATATTTATTATAGAACTGTGGATGATAGTAGAAGCTCAGTGACACGTTGCTGATGTCCAATGTAATTAGATTTGAATGCAAATTTGCTTTATGTTGTCACTATGTTCACAACTACGCAACATTTACGATCAAGGTCTTGATATATGCATCGTATATGCGTAGATGTATACTAAAATAACACAAATATTTACATAGACATGTGGATGAATGTATTATAAACAATGGAATATCTCTTGAAATAAATTAAAACGATAAAATCAACAGGAAATAGAAAAGAACTGACGTTTTATTTTCTCTTATTGCGTTGTCAGCTATCAAGAAAAATAAATTATTTTTCCTCGGTATATATTTTCAATAGTAGAGCTTTCAACAAACTATAGATATGCTATATTTCCTTTACTTAATTCGTTTTCATCCTATTTTCCATCTCGACCAATCGAAAATTGGATATCGATATTTCAAACATTGGAACAAAGACATTAAATAAAAAGAAAAACAAATTTTTTTTTATACATTCTATACATGAAATCTCTAAATTCTGACATTAAATTAACATAAAAAAAATTTTACAACAACCATTTGTAATAAATAAAAAAATAAAACATTCATATTTATTTTAATCTCTCAAAATAAAAAATACTCTGCACTTTAAAATACACAAATTAATTTATTTCTCCAGCAGAAAATTCATTTTATAAATGTCTTCTAACTATATATAAACACACACAGATATGTACATATACATTTATACATTAGTTACATAGGTGGCAGCATGGTCGAATGGAGATAACGGAAAAATAGTTTGTGTGAAGTCAAAACAAAAATAATTCTTTTCAATGTCACAGAATAAAATAAGGAAGTGGGCGTTGAATGATACGTAATAACATTCAACGACACTTTTCATCTGATATTATCCTGAATGACGATGATGATGATGATGATGATGATGATGATGATGATGATAAATATCAGGATGTTTGAATTAAATAAAACAAGAGATTATTATTACGGTGCCATTGACATTTTTATAAAGGCTGACGACCTTGCATTATTAAATATCTTATTCGCACATCGCACTCTGAGTTTTGCTTTTGCATTGGAATTAAATTTAATCGTTATATCTCTGGGAATATGTAAATTGTAATATATGTATGTATAAAAATCGATATATGGTAATATTAATATTATAGCTAGAGTCACGGAACTCATTTTATTTTTTACAGCAAAGAAATGTCGTTTCCTATATGGAATCTTTTATTTAATAATATTTTTGTTGCGATTTTTTTTTTCTTTTTTTATTTTCATTTTGTGGACACGTAGAAAAAGAGTTTTTGGAATAGTTTAGGGTATTTGATTTATATGTATGTGAGAAGCTGTTTTTTTTTTTAACGCTTGGGAAGTTGGGAAATATTTTTGGAAATGTTTCAGATTTTTCCGATCAACTTCTTGGGTAAAAGTTCTTTAATATTATTCTTTTTTATACGTATGGAAAGTTCCGGGTGATTTTATAGGTTATTGATTCTTTGGTGAACAATGGGTTATACATGTATAATTAATTATAAATTAAAAATTGTGATTAATATCAAAGTGAATTTTTTTTTCTGTAATTTTTGTTAATTTTTTTTATTTAGATTTATTTTAATTTATAAATGTGAATTATTATTTAATATTTCATGTGATAAATGTTTCTATTTATTTATTTATTATTCATAAGTTTTATTTATTAATTATAAATTAAAAATTGTGATTAATATCAAAGTGAATTTTTTTTTCTGTAATTTTTGTTAATTTTTTTTATTTGGATTTATTTTAATTTATAAATGTGAATTATTATTTAATATTTCATGTGATAAATGTTTCTATTTATTTATTTATTATTCATAAGTTTTATTTATTAATTATAAATTCAAAATTGTAATTAATATCAAAATGAATTTTTTTTCTGTTCTTTTTGTTAATTTTTTTTTTAGATTCATTTTTTTAATTTTGTAACATAATTCTATATTTTTGATTATCATTTCCGTTTCTCTCTTAAAATATTGCGTATTTTTATTTAGTATATAAAATATGTGCAGAGAAATTCTTCTTAAAAATGGAGAAAAAAAAATTTATATAAAATATAATTATTATATATTTTATTTTTGTTTAATTTAAAGTTCATTGATATTCATAATTTTTATTATATAAATTAATTATTTTAGTTTTCCAGTGGATTACAAAGCTCATTTGAATTTTTTTTCTTTTCTCTAAACAATAATTTTTAATGAAATAATTTAAATACTGACCCAGATGTGGTGTCTTAAATAATTTTTCCATAAATTCATTAGAAAATTAGTCGCTCAGTCATTTACATAATCGAGATGAATTAATCAATAATAAAAATTTGAATATTCATATAAATTTTTTTCTATCCAACAAAATCATGAAAAAAATTCCACTTAATAAACAGCAACAAGTATCTCAGAAGCTTTAAACTCAATAAACAAATATAATAAACATCTAAACACAAACAAAATTAAATATTCATATTAAAAAACTTAAACAAATAAAAATATATTTTAAATAAATATTCAGCATTGAGTATTGTAAAAAATAAAATTATTTATTCACCCAAGTTCATATAAAATTCTTCCAAACACGATTAATTAATTTTAAAACTAAAAAAATTAATTTACAATATTTTTATTTAATATTTAAATCCAAAAATTTTGTAAATTTTTATTTTTATATTATAAAAATAAAAAAAAATGTTTAGTCTATTGTGGAAAATATTCGAGATTATTTTACCAATTTTCTTTCTCTTCATTAACATAATTATAAATTTTTACAAAGCTGTATAAAATTAAATACTTTTTGAATTTTCTTAAAAGCTTTTGGCAACTTTCCATATTTTACGATTTTATATTTGGCTTCTCAATACATCGCACTAAAATTTTATTCTAAGAAGGCCATTTAATTTCACGAATCCACCTTAATTAAAATACTTATAAACAAATGAGAATTAATTAACTCTTTGGTTACGATGAAAAATTTAGATAAATTCTTTAGCAAATGATAATAATAAAGGGAGCTTTTACCAAAGTGCTTTTCAACTAATCTGGGTTTGTAAAGAACACAAAAAAGGCGGGGAATTCCCCTAGAGAATTTTCATAGCGTGCAATAAAACCATTAAATATTTATACCGGAAAATTATTTACTACTTCAAAAATATTCGTTAATTTTCTTAATAAAAAATAAATATACAAAATTTTATTAAACATTACAACATTAATTAACCCTTTTGTCATTAGCATTAAAAAAATATTTTTAACTATTACATTCTTCACTTTGTAATTAAAATAAGAAAAATTAAATTAATGTTAATTTAATAATTTTTCCAGAGTAAAATAATTTTTTTTTTTGAATATTTATTTTTTAATTAGTGTAAACAATTTAATATTACACATGTGCTTAATGAAATAATTTACAGATATGTTTAATAATAATATCAACATCAACCAGAAATTAAATCATGACTTGATAAACAATTTTCATTATAAAAAAAATATAAAAAAATATGACAAAATAAATCAACTAAAACTTTGACATGAAAGTTCATGTCCAATATCATCAAGGAACTTGCGTGCTTTCAATGTAAGACATTGTTGTCTTTTATATTTGAATGATTTATCGAACAAAAATATTCATCAGGGCAAATAATTTATTTTATAAATAATCCAAACATTTATTTTTAATAAATCATTTCCAGAATTTTAAATTGAAATTTATTTATAAAATTTTTATCATTAGTATACATACATAATATACCAACTATCAAATTCAAATTATTCGAATAATTTTGAATATTGTATTTAATTCATGAAGAAAAATATTATGATAAAGTTAGAAAAATATTTTTTACTAGAAAAAAAAAATTTTAATAATATTTTCTGTCATTGCGATACATCTTTTATATTATTGATCGTGGGAGTTTAATTATGCAAAGACTTTTTTTTATTTTCTCCATAAACGCATGTACACGATACCGCTTTCTCCATGAAATAAAAATGAATTGCAGATTTGCAAATTTATTTACATGATAAAATCGTATATTAATGATGAAAAAAAATTTTAATATTCATATTTTTTCCAAAGGAAAATAAATCATACAAAAAACTTAACAATATTATTTTTATCCATCACATATATTTATTAATAACTGTCAATTAATACATCCAATTAATTTTTAAACCCATCTAAAATATTTAAAATCAAATTGACAAATATTAAAAATTATTATCAACCCTTTAAACATTCGGATAAAATAAATGATAGAATATAAATTTTCAAAGTTTGATTAATGCGTTTATTGATATGAATTTGTGATGAAAAATCTCAGGAATAAAGTGACGTTTGACTTGAATGAATAAACGCAATGTGGAGACAGGATGACGCCCCATTGTATATATTATGAGACGTTGAAAAAGAAAAAAGTAATAGTAAGTATAAAAGAAAGAAGAAAAAAAAAAAAAAGCACAAACATTGCGGCGCCGACCTTGAGCGTTGCACTTGGCACTTGGGTTTCGTCGAAGGTCACGGTCGTTGTTCGCGGAACCACGTGTGGATGTCAACAATCGATTCTCCACAAATTAACATCAACTTGAAAAAATTTTCCAATTTTATAACACAAATCTGTAAATATAACTGAAGAATTCGAATTAAAATAACTAAATAATTATTTCATCAGTTTCAATAAATTATTACAAAATATTTTTATTAATTTATATACTGCACTTTATTTTGTTGTTTAGAAACACAAGAAAAATTATTTTAATGAAATTACAGAGCTCGAAAAATTGTTTTGATATTAAAATGAAAAAAAAAAATTAATTTAATTGCAATATTGGAAATTTTTGATTTTTTATTGAACAAAAGGTTTGATAAAATTCTTATTTATATAATTGTTTGTCCTACTTTTACATTTTATTTATTAATTGTTTAATCTCTTTACAAAGAATATTTTTTGAAAGTCTCACTGGTCTGAATTTAACCGCATTTATTTTTCATATTCTATTGAAAAACTATTTTCCGTTTATTGCACTCTCGTCTTTAGGAATTTATATGAATACATAGAGTAATATATAAGAGTAAATATAGTTGTATGTGCATACATGTATGCACGACAATGTGTATAGGTCAAGGTCAATTTATTTCTACGTCATGAACATTACACACGAGTGTTGAATTGTGCACCACTAGTCATATAAAAAGAATAAAAAAAAATAATAAAAGTTGAAAAAAAAAAATGAAGGATAACACACAATGGTTAATTTTATTATTGAAATAGTTTTTTACAAGCTGAGAATATTGTTGAAATATTAATTTTGAATATAAAATTATTAATTCAATATTAAATAATTTTTTTTCCTTTTTAATATTTTCATTTTCTAAAACAGAAAAAAAATTTTGGGATATTTTTTATGAACTTAATTTATCGATATTCAACAGAATATATGTTCTCTAATATTTCTCACATGTAAATTATAAATAATTTTGCAACAATAAATTAATTATATATTTAAATATTGCAGATTATTGAAATAAAGATTGAATTTATTTCAATATATAGAAATGAAATAATATTGTATCAAGTAGAATATTTTTTCAATTTATATGTATATGTATATGTAAAGTATAAGTATTGAGAGAAAAAAATAAAGTGAAAAAACTACTCGGGAAGCCACGTCTGCATCAACAAGACTTTTTCAATAATGTTAGAAAATAAAAAACTGGGACAAAGACTTCACCTGTTTCCCTATTACTTTTTTATTTTCCACCATTACCACTGTTACTTTTTCAACGTGGAAATATTATTACGCATCATTAATAAATTAATAAAATAAATAAAGACTTTCTTTAAATAGATTTTATAATTTAAATATTATTGATAATATAATTGATGAATAATGTGAATAAAAAGCGAATAAAATTGTAGATAATTATGAAAGAAAAATAGATTTCTTTAAGCAGTGGATGTAGACATTTAGATAAAAATATAAAAGTTAAATAAAAGAAAATAAGAAAAGCACTTTAAAAATCTCGTTGTCTCTGATGACATTGACCACAAAAGTTTCACCAATATTCTTGTGGCCATTAATCCACAGTGTCTTTTCCTTTTATTTTAGATCTCCAAGGGAATGGATAAAGTCCATGTTGAGTGGCAGCAGCAGTAGCTCGTTTGTTGAACATAGCACGATAGAATCTCCGGAACAAACATCTTCAATCTATATAAATATACATCACAAAGTAATGTGAGCTACAAGAGAAGAGAAAAATAAAAGAAAAATGTAGTTATATATGGATATGTATGATGTATACAGGTTTATGTACCTACCTTTAGATATCTACATGATATATTTACATTGGAAAATGACGATGGCAGAGTTACTTCCAGATAAAACTTGACTCAATACTCATTTGTCTAGGAGTTCACATCTCATGGGAATAATAGAACGCTCTCATTTGCGTTCATATAATATATTTATATTTGTGTACCATGTCCAGCTTGACATTGGACCCATTGTCAAGCACTGTGGGGGATCAAATAGCAAGCACACTTGTACCAACAGTGACGAAAATTGATGCACAAAATGACACAAATTCATTGTCAATTGTTATTGCGTTTTCTATTGTCTTTGTCCTTGCACCAGTAACAATTAGTGGCAATGCAATGATATTGGCAGCATTTTATCGATACAAACGATTGAGGACTGCATCAAATTGTCTTTTAGCTTCTCTTGCACTCAGTGACCTTGGTGTGAGTATATAATATCATTTGTTAAAATCAATATTTTCACTGCATATTCTTTTTGGTTGTTTTTTTTTCTTTGACTATAACCTCAAATTAAATGGCGTATAAAAGTAGGTGCCAAGTTACAAAGTAAGATTAATTAGTAAAGTAATCTAGACAAAAGAAATGAAATTCAGACAGGATTATAATTAAATATTTAATATCCATTGATGTGACGACAAATCGATAAATGTTTTTACATAATGAATACGATAATCGCGTTTATTTGAATTCATGAAATTGCGATATTATTATTTCATGATTGATTATTTTTATTACCTTTTTTTATTTGTTTCTTTATTATATTGAATATTGATTTATATGTTTCAAGGAAATAATCATTTTTTGTAGCAAAGTCAATATTGTAATGAACAGTGCTAAGCTTTTTTTTCTTTTCATTTGATTTTTTTGTTTTTTTTTAGGTTATGTATGGATTTGCGATATCGAAGCAAGTATACATAAATAATGTGGGATATAAAAATTTATATTCAACAGGTTGGAGTATTCATGCCATTTGGAATACATCTCGAGCTTTCTGGTATATCGGAATCGGGCATTTCAAGTATCAGCATCATTCCATACTGCATTGTGATTGCATTATGCAGTGTGAGTGTTCTTATCTCAGTGGCAATTGCAGTTGATCGACTCACATCACTTGCACAGCCACTTCGATACAAGAATATTATAACACATAGCAGTGTTGAACGATATATTGCTGTATTTTGGATTTATGCCATTGGTGTTGGACTATCACCACTTATTTATTCTCAAGTAATGGGCTTACAACAATCCAATAGGTAAAAATTTAATTCAAATATTCCCATTTTCATTATTTAGAATAATACATTATCAAAGTATTTTTATGTTTGATTATTCTTCAGACGTAACATCTGATCTGATGATAAAACAATCAGTTATTATTGATAAATCATTATACCATTTTTATACACTTTATTTTATGAAGAGAAAAATAAAAATCATTTCTGATGACTTTATGTTGCTTTGAAACGACACATAAAATATGACCTTATTTTTCTTTTCATTTTTGTTTTTATTTATCGATGTTTTTCTTTTTAAGTCAAGCCTGAAGTAAATAATCCCATGGTTTTATATATTACAAGAATAATAAAAATCCTATGACGAATAAGTTTCAGTCGAGAGAGGAATGAATCTTGAAATATTTATCAGGGATTTATTCAGCTTTTATTATATCTTAATAATTGATTTTTATTTCAGTGAAAGCTCTCGTTTTGCTGCGGCTATTCAACCTCCAGTCCGTGTATTCCTGGTGATAGCTGTGTGGGCACCAAGTGCTCTTGTTTTACTTGGATGTTACATATATGTTTATCTGGTTGCACGTGCACATGCTCGTGCTATTTACACGGTTGAGCTGTCATTCAGGCATCAAACGCAGACATT
The DNA here is from genome assembly GCA_030347275.1 of Microctonus aethiopoides. NCBI lineage: Eukaryota > Metazoa > Arthropoda > Insecta > Hymenoptera > Braconidae > Microctonus > Microctonus aethiopoides. Next base: position 795,578 of record JAQQBS010001422.1, on the reverse strand, counting down.
GGCATTACCACGATACGGTCAAACTTTAGCAGTCACTGTTGGTGCTTTTCTCATCCTGTGGCTACCATTTCAGGTAAAAAAAATCATCAATACCATCCAACAACGTCTATCAAAATTTCTTAAAAAAAAATAAATAAATAATTTTTCAAGTGAATAAAAAAGTTTATTTTTTTCAACGTGAATGAAATTTAATTTCAATTTAATTCAAAACTTAACTTTTTTTTTCTTTTCAGCTTAATGTGTTTTGATAAAATTATATCAGAGTTATTACAATCGATATTACAACTGAGTTTTAAATTAAAAATAAAACTGGAAATTATTTTAAAATTAAATTTCACAAGTAGAAACCAAAGTCTGACCGTATGAAAATTTTTCTACTGACTCAGGAATGTACATTAATTCGTGTGACTGTAATTCTCTTGAATAGTGTATAATTTATATTCATGTTTACCGAGACGTTTTGCTATAACAACAGAGTACATATTGTGAATTGCAATGAATTTACCGTAATAAAAGTTGAAATGAAAAATATATTACACTTGGCGTAACCTCATCTTTACTAAAGTATTTTCAAGTTACTCGTGTACACCAAGAGAATTTTAAAGTAATATAAATGCATCAGAGATGAGAGGGCAATTGCAAGCAGACACTTTGTGTATATGTAAAAGAATTTTTTTTTTTTTTTTTCGTGTTTCTTTATGCAGCTGTTTCTAGTGGCGAATTTTCCTTCTTATTTATGATAATCAAATAAAAATAAAAAAGAACTTTCAACTAGCAACAGACACGTGAAATTTACCTCGTGTAATAAATTATTTATTCATTCGTATTTAATATTTTTAAATTAATCAAACATTTATTTCATCGTTGAATTATTTTTACAACACATATCACCTTGATATAAATTTAATAATCCGTATAAAATATGTCCATGAAATGATTTAATGAGTGAAATATCTGGAAATGAATTATGAATAAATTTATATAATTTATTTGGATCTATAGAATTTATAGATAAGATTTATATTGTCACTTTTTGTCTGTAATAGTGAAATATATATTAAAATTTTTCCATATTTTATTTCTCTCGTAAATCAGATCTGCGGATGATAGTTTTATTTTACTATCATTCAAGTGCAGGAATTTTTATTCTTAATCCACAAATTGCATTTTCATTTCAATGCACAGCACATTAAAGAATAAAAGATAAAACTAAAAATATCAAAATGATTATTCATGTATAAAAATATATTTTTATTTGCCAAAAATATTTATAAATTTTTTTTTTAATAATTTAACTGTATTTTCAGGCTTGTATGCTGTTGGATATTGTTTGCGGTACTAAAATTTTATCCGACTGGTCAGTGGTGTGGTTGGGACTTCCTATTTTTGCTCATAGTGGTGTTAATCCATGGATTTATGCATTTCATCACGGAGAAATGAGAGTGGCTGCTGGTAAAATAGCTGAAGATATTATTGCTCTATTTGGTATTCATCCAAGTCGTTATGGTTGTTCACCAATGGGTCGTGGTGGTTCAAATCTTGAACTTGCTGAGGTCAATAATAAAAGTAACAATGAAGGAGAGCATCGACCGCCAGTTGAAGATTGTTTTGCAGCAAAATATCACAATAATTTTTATTCACGAGAACGATGTGGTGAATTAGCAAGTAATGACACTGATATTTCACCTGAAGGCAATAATTTAGATCAACATAGATCGCATTGTAGTGAATTTACAGCTGATATTGTTGAAGAAAACGTTGATGATCTATCACAAATGCTCAGAGCTGATTATGCTTATAATCGATGTCATATTATTGACGCTAATCATAATGTTGGTAAAATTAAGAATTTAAAATATTTACTTGATCCAACATTTAATAAAATTCGTCATCTTCGAAGGCTAAATCAAAAGGCAACAATTGATTGTGAAGGAAAAAAATACCCACGACATTGTGAAGAACCAAAATTTATTTCATATCAAAATTTAAAAAGCGATTTTAATAATCGAAAGATCATGAAATTAAATACATTATCCGATCCAATGTTAAATGCCGAGATTCCATACAATGAATCAAGTGATATCAATGAAGAATTACAAAATGAAACATTGCGGCTTTGCCAACGAAGAGATTCAGGTTTGGCCTCGATGTCTGATCCAAATATCAAAGGAATTAATATGATGAAAACACGAAACCATCAAGTAACGTCTGATTGTCATGATTATTCTGTATTAAGTCTTAATTATTCTCAATGTCTTCCAACGAATCGTAAACAAGACAAAAAAATAACCTGCGAAATTAATACTGGAAAAACAAGAGGAGAAATTGCATCAAAATGGCGAAATGCATCAAAGCAACTTACAGTGACTGCAAATAAATTATCAAGTTTATTTCATTTGGATTTATATCGACCAAATAATTTGCAATGTTCAAATGCGTGTTTGGACATTCAAGCAATTCCAAGTGATTCAGACAGTATCAGACACTCCGAGTCCATCAGTGGTCTTGATAGATCAACATGCTCGAGATTATTGGAGCCCGCACGACTCATGAATTCGTTGACTGTACCCACAATTCGTTCAGAGCCACCAAGTCCTATTGATCCATGTCCATTGGGCTCTCTGCGCGAGGAGGAAGATTCATTGGAGGAATTATCGGGAATATGTCAGTCACAAGTGCAGCACCATGGCTATAATAAAAGTCCAGTGAGACATTCAGATCCAATCCCTTATGTATTTTTAAATATCGAAGACTTTGATCGTGAAATAAATGCCAACGAAAAGCATTCAATAGATCCTGAAAAATTAACCCAAGCTCTAATTTACACGAATAAAAAGCCAATAGAAAATATAACTTTATCACAAAGTTTATTTCCTGAACATAATTCAATTAAATTCAACTCTCGAAGACCGTCTGAATTACGTTGGTCTGAAGCATCAAGAAGTCAAGAAATACTTTCGAATGTTAATGACAAACATCAAAAATCACCGTCTTCATATTCAGTAAATAATTTTCATGGTTTTAATAGTAATAGTGATTTTAATGATGTCACATGTTTGGATTCATTTATGTGTCCAGATGCATTGAGTTCATCATTACGAGAATCGTATTTTGAAACACCATCGATACAAAATTCTGATGTTTTTACATCATTTGACGAGCCAGAGATTGATGAATCATCGTTTAATACTCGTCAATTAATTTTACCGACTGTTCACTCGTCGTCAGTGTCGTCAGTTAATTACAAAGATCCCAATGAAGAAATTATTAATCAAAGTAAATCAACTGAATCGTTGATGATGTCATGTCGCCATGCAATATTACGAGTTCAATCTGTCAAACGTCGTAGTAAAAATCGTATTGGATTAAATGGAAAATCATCAATAATAAATTATTCAAAAAGAAAATTAACAAATGCACCATTAGCAATATCAACACCTATTGATATTTCTACTCCAACATTGAAGCCAACAAATGAAATGAAAGGTATACCTGGTATTGGTGTAAGAGTTTGAATTTAGAATTTTTCAAATTAAAATAAATTTGTATATTTTTTTATTTATCAAAAATACCTATATGTATTCGTAAAAATTTTGTCAATTATTTATATTGGAAAATTAAATGGAATTTAATTGTCCGTATATTTTGCTTTTATGAAGCCAGAAATTTATGCAAGTATATATAAACTGTGATAGGAAATAAATGAAAATGATTGTTGTACCTGTACAAGCGTTTTAATTATGAAATTGTTTGGATGTATAAAAATGTTCTCGTGTTTTTTCTTTTATTAATCATTTTATTAAATTATAACTTTGTTGTGCCAATTGCAATTAATAAAATGCCACAAATTAACGTCTCTAATTGTAAATAGTTTGCTTATAATAATTAATTCAGAGTGCATTTGAAATAATAATGATATGTAAAGATTTTAAATGACAAGGACCAATGAACTCGATTATATATTATATTATTAGCTCAGATAATAATTAATTGATTGAACCAATTGTAAGGAAAATTTCTTCGAGTTATGAGTGCGCTTTCAATTAATACACGTTTGATTATATAAATAAATTATATTGTAATAATTAATTATTAATATTATTGTTTACGATATTTACAAAAATTTCCATGCCAATTGTCGGTGAAAATTGTAGTTATAATTAACAGTTCTACGTTGATTGATAATTATTTATGTATTTAAATTATAAATTATACTTCAAATTTATGTAATATTGATATCAATGCCAATAATGAAATGATACAAAACTACTTTTTATACATATAAGCAAAAAATTGTATATGTACTATGTCATTCAATATTACCTGCATACTCATGTACCTCAATAGAATTCATAGAATTCTTAAATTATTTTATTTGTTTAGTAAAATTTACGTATAATTAATACGTATTTTCAGCCTCTCATATAATTAAATCAAATTAAACTGATAAACATAAATGTATATTTTTGTGGAAATATTGTAATATTTATTTATTTTAATGGATTAAATGATGTATGTTTTAACATAATCATCCCATTTATCGTCATGCAACAATTAAAATAGATAGTCAATAAATAAAATCCAAGTAAATATGAAATTATAATTTTTTTCATTCGCTTTTGATTTTTTATATATATTAATATTTTCTTTTATTATAATGTAAAGTTTATACTTAAATATCTTATTTTATATTAAATAAATAGAAGATAATTAATTAATTATTAATGGAAGAAATAGAGTTAGAATATAATTTCTTCAGTGATTTTCATCAATTTTTTTATAATATAAAATGTGTATATAATTTTTTTTATTTTATACATATATTTTCCTTTATACATCCCGCAATTTTCATCTGAAATCAAACGAGAATTTACTTTTATTAAATGTTTCTCTTCTATATAAACCAAACTTCTATCAAAAAAATTGAAAATTAAATTTTTCACAGGGGTCAAAACAAAAAACCATAATTTTTTGCCTTTTCTTTACAACTTTCTCCACAAAAAAAAAATACTTTAAACAATAATAATATTATCAATTTGGGTTCACATAAAGCGCAATTCTATAAAGAAAGTACCTGCCAATTTTCAAAACCATTTGTTCTCAAAAAGTACCAAAAAAAAAAAAAACAAAATCAAAGCAGTAATAAATTTTTTTAAATTACTCAAAAGTTAATCTGTTATTCCAGCATCATAGAGTAATTCTTCTTCTTACAAATTTTTATTTCAAGTTATCGTAGTTCGTCTTTTCGAGCTTTTCAAGCTTCTTTGTTTGTCCATTTCATGCGCATAATTGTAGCTGCGGTTACCTACTACAATATTCAACTCGTTCATCACTAATAAAAGACTTGAACTTCCTTCATTGAGTAAACAAGCAGCCAGGTATGATGCGACTTCAATTACTTTTAATTCACAATTTAGGTCCTTCGGGGCCAAACGCCAAACTGTTGAATTGAAACTTTTATTAGCATTTTGTGTGTGGCCACCTAAGCACTTTTTTAATAAATAATTTCGTGATAAATCTGCAAATGTCGGTAAAATTTCTTTCTGAATTACATCAGGATGTAATTCTGGAGTTGGATCGACTTCAGGTGTTATTCCGGAGGCTTCAGCAAGTTTCCAATTACACCAGCTATCTGGACCCGCTGGACAGTCATCATGCTTTGGATTGTCATCTGTTGATATCATGTGATTATACACTGCCATTATTGGTTTAAAATTCTGAACAGGTCTTTTTTTTTCATACTTTTCATTTTCAATTTTTTCTTCTTCCACTTCTGCAGCTTTCCGGCAGCAATATTCAAACACTTTTTTCACGGCGCCGTGGATATGATTGTAAATTGAGTTGTAAGTTTCTTCAGATATACCTGAACAAATGTCCATGTAATTGCAGAATAAATTTAATCCTTCTTGGCCAATCCCCAAGAGTCGCATGACAAATGCAATTCTACGGTTTATCTCAAATCCAGTGTTGATGTAAGGGCCTGATGGAATTTGTCTGGAACCTGCACATTTGCAATTGATAATAAGTTTGAAACCGAGGCCACGTATTCCAGTTTCTGCGAATTTTACGTCCTGATGGCAACTTCGACAAATTAAAATATCTGACAAAGCTGTGAATATGGTGATAAATTCAATAATTCGATAGGAATGTAAAGGATTAACAATTACATTTTCACTCGTAGTATTTGAAAGTTTTTCTGCATTAATGCTTTCGTCATTTTCATCATCACATTTACTTGATTTACTATTAGTAAATTGATTCCCGTGAAAAGATCTTTTGCGTGGTCTACTGCTACGATAAGATGAACTACATTTACTTTTTGGATATGTAGACATTTTACTTGTAAACTTGATGTACACTGCACAAAAGTGTAAAAGGTACTAAACTGATTTTAAAACCGGCGCTTTGTTTTCAACAGATGCCAATTTATAATACGTCTAGAAAATTTTATCGAGGGTTTCTATTGTAAAAATAGCCCTCACAATGGCTTATTAATTTAAATATATTTTTCAATAGTTTTACTAACAATTTATAAAATAAAGAAAAGTTCTTTTTTAATTATCTAACCCTACTTTTCCCTAATTATCAATCATAAGTCATCGAAATTTGAAATTATATATATTAGGAATTTTATCCATGAAAGAGAAGCGGTCCAAGTTCTGCTTTATCAATGGAAGCTTTGTCAATGTTGATACACAAAAGATTATTTATAATATAGCGAAATAATAATGATGTGGCACATAAAAATGAATCAATTGTATATAATACATAGTATATATGTTGCGCTTGAAGCGCCGCTGCTTGGTAAAAATCAAAAGTATAAGAAAATTTTTAGGTTAGGGCGGTCCATGAAGAATAAAGACATATTTCTCTACACACGTGCGATTCAATATATTAAAGAATAATTATAACTAGTTTATTAATCATTAAACATTTAAACAGAATTGTTAATTGGTAAAAATATCTCCAAGTAGAGATTATTTGTTTATCAGTCTAAGAAAGTATGATAATGTTGCAACACTGATAGAGAAAAAATTGAATTAAACATGGCGCTATTTACGAAATCTGAGGGTTTTCGACGTGTGCCGTGGTTTTCTTTGTAAGTATTTATTATTCGAATGTCTTGAATTGTTTTTATTAATTGTTTCTTAATTTAAATCTTTCAGAACCGAGTGGCATCAAGCCTACAAAAACATTTACTCAAATAACACAGCAGAACAAACAGAGGGTTATAAAACTTTATTAATATGGAAAGCCCGGTAAATATTTGTTATAAATTAATTTTGTTTGTAAATGTTAACAATTTTGATACGCTTAATATTATAAAAATATTAATTTCTAGAATGCCGAAATTACCCGTTGGTGTGGAATGTACTTTATCTCTTATTCAAGTATGTTTGAGAGATCGTGAATGGGTGCCGAAAATTAACAGCGGCGAAATGCCGATGTATTATGAAAATGATCTTTGTTTGATGTATTCAACGACAATTATGCGATTCCTAAATCAAATATCGAATATTGGACATACAAAGCAAACATCATTGTTTCAAATTGCTAAACAATTACGAATTCCTGAATGGATTGTTAATTTGCGACACGATGCTGCACACAGTCATGAATTACCTGCTATTGGATTATTGAGAATGGCTGCAAATATGCTATTGACTTGGTTGCATGTGCGTTCTTTAAATCTTTTAATTTACTTAATGTTTTTGTTTCTTGGTCTGTTTTAATTGTTGCTTATGAGATTAAATAATGTTTTAGGATGAATATTGGGCAGCCGAGGGACAAGCATTCGAAGAACAATTCACAAAAGAATCTGAAATTAATGAAACTGAAGACGTAGAATCTCAAACACTCATTGATCTTGTTGAATTGTGGATGGCAATTGGACTTTATATTGAAGCTGGTTACACTTCAGTGTCTGATTTACCTGACAATCACTTACAGTAAGATTTAAAATTTTTATGTTAATTTAAAAATTAATTGTTGATATTGACAATTAAATGTCTGTGGATTTTTTAGGGATACATTAAATGAATTAATGATTCAAGTGAAAAAATTACAAGATGTGAGCTCGGATTTATGCAGTAAAATATCAACATTTTTAAGTCGTAAAAATATTACATTTGATAAGAAACAAATTCTAATAAATTTTCTTATCAATAGCGTAGTATTTTTACCGACTTCAGAATCCAGCAAGTTATTTACACAATATTCAAATTTCGTTGATGATTGCACAGCGGATGCTCAATTACCACTATCAATGATTAAATTTTGGCAGGATTTTATTCACATGCTACACGAAAAAAAAATGTTAGAATTATTGACGTTAAAATTACTTGAATTTATTAATTCTTTGAATGAAGATAATCACCGACGATTACACGCAGCTTTATGGATAAATTCTATTGCTCAAGGTTTAATAAAATTAAAAATCGGACAACGAAATGCACAAACATTAGAGCATTCGTATGATGAAAAAAATAAACGAATGACACCTAAATTAATGAAACGAAAATTACGTGAAAAAATTCATAATGAAAATCCAGAATTAGATAATGCACTGTGTTTCAATGTAACCGAGGATATTCCAGCAATGTTTATGGATGTTAACTTTGTACGTGATATTGCCTTCAATCCGAATGATTTGACAATTAAATTTCTTGGTCCACTTTTAGATTTAATAACGCCAAGAATGGAAATGAAGAACAAACAATCATTGTTGCAACTTGTTCGTATTTATACAATGAATAATATTATTAACAATGATAATAAAGCTAAAGATGATACCATACACACTATCAATGATGTTGTTGATATTGGTAATGGTCAGTTGTCCAAAGATAATTGTCATGAAAATGAAGAACAAGATCAAATGGTCGAGTTGGCAGATACAAAAATACGTAACAATAGTTGGGAATTACCATCGTCAAATTACGATTGGAATATTTGTGCATTTGGAGTTCTTCCATGGCAGATTGATTCAATAGAATTGTTACATTCTACAGATATTTCACCGCGATTGCGATGTCCTGATGCAATAACAAATATTGTTCCCGGTTATGTTGATTCTAAACATTTATCATCAAGCAGTAAAGTTAATTGGGAAAAAGTATTGCGTAAAAAGCAAAGGACAAAAAGGAAAAAACAAAAAGGCGACGGTGATGTTATGATGAACAGAGCTATGGAAATAGTCAAAAGAAAAAAAATGTAGCAAAGAAAAGGAAAATTATAATAAAAGTTTCACATGCATTTAAATTTAAAGAATAGTTTTGTTTTTTTTTTTCTTTTTATAAAATGTTGTAAATGAACTCGATAAACTCCGTCAACTTCTCCGAGAAAAAATACCTAATTAAAATTTGATCTATCAAATTATCTACAGCTTCTTTCTGATACCAGACTTGATAAATAATTTTTTTAATTGTAAATTAAGTTTAGTACTACTCGAAGAAATAAAAGTTTCTTGAATATTAAATCTTTTAATGATCTATTATGCAATAGAGCATTGAAATTTATAAAGATATTGATTATTAAATTAACTTGATCTACATTGATATAAATATAATTACAGCCGATAAATATCTAAAAAAAATTATATAAACAGTTGCATTTAGGATACATCAAAGCAAAAACGCTTTAATATTGTGCGAATGCTCCTGATGAAAATCAAAAGAATTAGAAAACTTTTCAGATTCTAACCTTGAAGTAGTCTTTGAGAATCCAATTCTTGTTCTTTCATGTTGAAAATTATCACTTGGTATTGTTGAATCAACCATCCACGTTCTTTTTTCGTAGCTCATGCAATTTTATTCCTCGTAAATGCCGAATTCTCATACGGGATTGGTCAATTCTAAATTAAATTCAACGAAAAAAAGGAAAAAAAAAACACCAAATGGATACTTCAAAGTTAATTCGTTTGTCAGGACTGTTTGAAAAAGGAATATGATATTTTTTTTTATAGGTATCCCGTAATCACAGTCAGTTCTTAATTGTTTTTCCAAGATCGTCTTTAATATTCTTCTATAATTTTATAAATCAATGAAAAAACAATTATATCAATATCAAAAGTTGTCCATACAACAATGATAAATCATTAACACGATCTTAAACATAAAATCTGACTATGAAATTGTGTGTAGTAATTCAAAAAAAAAATATATATATAAATGTATGTATTGCTCATTCTCTTTAAAGAATAATCGTTGGAAACTCCAATCAAGAGAAATCAACAACCGTAATGAAAAAGAAATAATTCTATGTATATGTAGCCATGAACGACATAATTTATTACGACGATTCTGGGCATTTATGATAAGTTTATTAATTAAGATAGACAGGTAGATCATCCCAAATGGCAGGATGATACAATTACCATTATATCATTATCGGCGGTGTAAGAATTATCAATGAAAGCATGCAAATATCCTGACGATGTCACGGATCTCAGGGCTTCATTAATTATTATTTTTGTTTTTTTTTTGGCGTCGGTATTGTCAATGGACAAGGAAATGATGGAATTAATAGGAAATAGGCAGCACATTATCGAATTATTTTCCGATAAAGTTCTACCTAAAGAAAGCACACGCTTGAATTTTTTTTTTTTTTGTTCACATGACCGCACCTTGGCTCTCTCGCTAGCCCTTTACGCCGCCATATTTTTTCCAATTTATTATTGGTACCGAATAAGTATATTAGAAGATAATAATAGCAATAAATTGTAGTAAGGATTTTACCATCTTATCACCTAACATGACAAGTAATATTGGATTTCTGGGTGTCAATGAATATAGGTAGTAATGTAATTAATGTGGTGTCTAGAAACAACGCTTCGTTATGCCAGTTTCATCAACTACTACTACTAGTTTTTTTTTTTTCACTTCGGTTATTTCAGGTATGTAAATTTTTTTTTTTTTTTCGTCATTTAAAATCATTTGTAATCATCATCTCATTGCAGATGTTTCATAATTTGAGAAAAAGCCGTGTTGACGAGATGAAATACTCATCTATATAGCATTAATGTGTCCATTTATTCCATCCCTGTAATGAAAATTCATTTGTTATAAATACAAAATTATAATTAAATTATTGAAATGATTTTTTTTCTATTTTAAATTTGCTTTTTCTAACCGGATGATGTTTATCTTGACTGGTAGGGTCAGGCATTCCCCACGCAGGTGCTTCTATTTTTGCTGTTTCATTTGGTGGTGGTATTTCCGGTAGAGCTGATGCATTACTAAATTGTCCTGGCAGTAATGTCAAACCTGGCATTAATGATAATCCTGTCGCACTTCCATTTGGGAATGCTTGTGAATTTTCCAAGTGCCCCTAAACGAAAAATAAATATATAAAATAAATTAAATAAATATAATGGAAATAAAAATATTTATTTTACTATTAAAATAAAATAAAATTTATTTGTTCATTACCGGAAAAGTTGATTCCATCATTTGATGTAGTTCTGCATCAATGTTGGAGACACGATTGTAGGAAGCATTTGATCGGAACATTGCATGTCTGTCCATGCCAGTGGCAAGATTCCATGAACCAACTAATTTTTCATTATTCAACATCCAATTAATGGAATCAGCATCACCACCAGGTCCCATTCCTGCTGCATAATTTTTCCATGCTCTTTCAGTGCCAATTGGTCTTGGTACTTTGCGATCTTCTAATTTCATTTGACTCATTTCTTGAGCAACTTGAGCTGATGATGACGGTGACATCGCTGGTGAACCACCATTTTCTAATCCCGCCATTAAATCCATATTAGCAGCTTGATTAGCGCTAATATTACCCAAATGATTTGGGAATCCCATTTGAGCTATCATTGGATCTTGATGCGGTGGATAATTATTATGTGGTGGTCCAAATTGCCATCGAGTTTGTCCATTTGCAGAAATATTAGTTGGATGTGATGGGGGTAAACCACGTGAAGCACCAGGCGCAGCACCAGGCGCTGTTTGATATTTACCAAGTGGAAAATTGCCTAGCATTGCCAAATTATTTGATTGCATTGTAGCTGGTGATGCTGGGACTGCAGCAAACATATTTGGATGAATACCAGTTGCTGCATTAAACATGGTGACTTGTGGCTTATTATTAAGATGAAGAGAGCTGGAAAAGTCTGGTGCACGTGGATTTAATCTTGACATGCTGACAGTTGTATTTACACTCGCTGATTGACTTATTGACGGTGCAAAACTTTGCATGTGCGGATGAAATGGCATTAATGGATGACTCGGTTGACCATCATTGGGGACCATTTTTAATAAATTTGAATTTACAGTAGGATGCTCAAATCCACCATTATTGCTCTTGAATAATCCAACATCAAGATTTTGTTGTGAATTGGATGGCATGTGGTGGGATTGTTGTTGTGACTGTTGCTGGGGCTGAGGTTGCTGTTGGGATAATGCAGCTGATGGTTGAGACGTTTGTTGTTGTTGAGATTGTTGCATTTCTCGTTGCTGCTGAGCTTGTTGTTGCTGCTGTTGGTGTTGTTGCTGCTGCTGCTGTTGCTGTTGCTGCTGCTGCTGCTGTTGTTGCTGCTGCTGCTGTTGTTGTTGTTGTTGATGGTGTTGAGACTGTTGCATTTCTCTTTGTTGCTGCTGTTGATGATTAACTGCAGCATTTCGTTGTGCAAGATCACCAGCAAAAACATTCCTATTGAATTGACCCATTGCTGAATTTGGCATTTCAATATTTTGTTGATTCATCACTGGTCGCGTTATTGCTAATCCTGTAGATTTATTTGGTAATGGATGATCACCAATATTATAATTAATTGCTAATTGAAATTGAGATGGTTGTATTGGATTATGCATACCAGATGATGATACGCCTGGTACATTGCCCATTATTGAGGCACCAGATGACGTGGGATTATTGGAATTTGTTGTTTTACTTGATACTGGTGAACACATTGCTGTACCTCGATAGCCAGGTGCTTTTGACGCGTCCACTTGTGGTGGTACATTATCAATAAATTTACTTGGTGGTACGTTTGATGCATTATTCGATACACCACCACCGCCAGCAACAGTTGCAAAATTCATACCCTTCTGATGCGATTCATTTTCACGTCCACCCCACACTGATTGTTGCGTTACTTTTGAAAAAGTATCGTTAAATAGAGAATACTCGAGCGGTGTATTTGATTGCTGTGATGTCTGATGTGAATTAGATTGGTCCATTATTGCCCCAACAACTGGTGTTGTGCTACGCATTTGCGGCTGTTGTTGCTGTTGAGATGATGGTTGTTGTTGCTGTTGATGATGATGTTGCGGTGGAAGGTGATGATGTGGTGGTTGTTGTTGTTGTTGTTGTTGCTGTTGCTGCTGCTGCTGCTGCTGTTGCTGTTGATGCGCTGAATGCTGATGCGATGTAGCAGAGTGAGAGACAACAGGTGGTGAAGGCGTCACGCGAATCGAACCCATTGACGTTGATGCAATACTTTGATCTGAACCATTAGATACACTCATTGGTATATTTGATGATTGCATACCAGTTGAATTAGGTGAATAACATGATTTGCCAGAATAATGAGCAGACATTGTTGGTGGGGCAGATAAATTCGGCAGTGTTCGGCAGTGCTTTGGCGATGTGCTTGTCATAATTTGTTGCGGCGTTGATAGCGATGTCACTGGTGTTGTTGATGACATTACCGTTATTGAATTTGACTGCTGCAATAATTTTTGCTTATTCATTTGATTACTATGATTCGATTGTATAATTGTTGTTGGGGTATAGCTTGAGGCAGTGATGTCTGATAATTTTGCAGCAAATGTTTGTGCCGCGCTAGTTGTTATTATTTTTGTAGCTCTACCCGCAGTCATTATCGCGCTTGTATATGACATAGTTGTCCGTGTATTTGTTGATGATATTTGTCCGGCAACAGCATGCGCACGTTTATCAGCAGCTGCTGCAACAAGACGCGGTGCTGTAGCACGTGATAGCGGTGCTGAAAATGCACCAGCTAATTTTATTGACGATCGTAATGGTATTATTTGACCCACAGGCGACAATCCCGATGGATTGTAACTGGATTTATTGGCGTGTGAGCCACTTAAAATGCTTGATACTGTAGTTTGTGGTTTATTCACTGGACCTAACTTGGGTTTCGATGTCTGTGAAATAATAAAAAATTTACGATTAAGAAAAATGTTATTGCAAATGATTTTCATATACACTTTTTGAAAATAAATAGAAATGTTGAATGAAAGATAAAAAATAATACATACAGCATTCGTTGGTATCATTGATTTGTCCCAAGTTGAAGATGCCAACACTGTTAGTTTATTTTTGGGTAACATTTGAAGAATATCAACATCTGGATCTTTAATTAGAGCTGCTATAAGGGTGTGAGCCTGTTTAGTTGCGTCAGTTGATCCTCTGAAAAGTTGAAAAAAAATAAATAAATAAAAACAAGAATAAACAATAAAATAATTGTTTCAATAGTTTAAATATTTTATTTAAATTGTAAATTTTAACTCACTTGATTGTGATTATTCTTTCGCCTTGACATTTGCTTTGTTTTTCTACTTCAATGTGTGCGCCAGTGGCACCGCGTATTGCATTTATATTGCTACCACCACGTCCAATAACTCTACTAATGGCATTGGGTGGAACGGACACTTTCTTTGAGCGAAATGGAGAGTTCATAAATCGAGTAGAGTCATCCGATTGACCCCTAAAAATCATAAAAAAATAAACAATTAAATTCTACATATAAAATCAAAGTATTTAAAATAATTTCTATATTTATCTAAATGAATGATAAAAAATTTTTAAAAATTTCCAACTCACTTGCGAACAACTTCTTTCCATCCCTCTTCACGTTTACCGCCTTGTTTTGGACTCGTAGTATTCGTACTTTTAATACAATTATTTAATCCATCATTATCATATTGATTGCTATTTGATTTTTTTCCTTTTCCAGAAATATAATTTTCATTTCCCGTTGCCTCAAAGTCCTCTCGATCAGCTGGATGTCTCGATGACTCAAACACAAGTTGTCCTTTGAGCTTACGTTCAGTGGAACTTGTTGGATTTGCTGATGTTGATGTTGACGGAATTGGCTGACGATTATTTGAAATGGACGAAGTAGTTAAACTTGATGAACTACTACTAACAACACTACTGGCATTTGTAGTAGTTGATGATCGTTTGTCAGTGACTGACGTTTGAAGTTTAGTCGAAGCGATAGTACTCGGAGATAAATTAGGTGGAGAAGTAAAAACTGAAGATTGGGCACGATGTGGCGATGGATCTTTATCACTAGCATTTGGACTATTTTTCTTTTTTTTCTTATCTTTTTTACGTTCTCTTGCCTTAACATCATTGCTACTACAACTGCCCTGACTATTTGCGTCTATTCCACTGTCGCCCTCTTCTCTATCAGGATCATCGGGACTACGATTAACAGGCGATGGGGAAGGAACGTTATCCATTCGTTCACAGCTATCAGCACCACCCTCATTTTCACTATCATCTGCTCTATCACCGTCTTCATCTTCAGATTTTTTTCCTGTATCCTCTTTATCTTCATAAATTGTTTCATTTTTTCTATTCTCCTCATGTAATTTACGTTTCTCCTCTTTTTTTTCCAATTTTTTCTTCTTCTTTCTTTCACGTCGACGAGCAGCCGCTGCTTTTTTCGATTCTTCACGCGTTTTTTCCATATCCAATTCTTCAAGTAATATTGTTGCATTTTTATTGGCTTTAGCCGCTTGAGTTTCTTTAGCAGCACGAATAATTCTAACACACTCTTGACACTTTTCCAATAATTCTTTATCATTAACAGTTGCAATATACCTTGTCATTTCTTGATCACTGGGAAACTGTGTTACATGACCAACCATCCATTTAACAACTTTAATATGTCCTTTACGAAATGCCGCCATTAAACATGACACTTTACGATTGTCCTGAGAATCAATATCTGCCCCGGCATTGAATAATAATTCTACAACACTTAGATGACCACCATTAGCCGCTAGCCACAATGGACTATTACCTTTTTTATTTTTAACTTCAACTTGTGTACCGCGCGACAATAATAATTCGACAAAACGACAGTGACCCTTATCAGCGGCAATTGTCAAAGCAGTATCCCGCGACGATGGCACAGGTGTAGCATTAACATCAGCGCCTTTAGTCAATAAAACTCTACCAACATCAATATAACCACCGCTGGCAGCTTCCATTAATGGTGTTAATCCAGTTTTTGCACGATGTTCAACATTCGCTTTGCGATCAAGTAATAAACTTACAACCTCATGCCTACCTTGAAAGCAAGCAAGTGTTAAAGCAGTATTACGATTTGTTTCAATCTGTGCATTAATATCACTGCCCATATCAAGTAATAATTTCACAGCAGCAGTATGGCCATTCATTGCTGCAAGCATTAAAGGTGAGATTCCGAGCTTTGAGCCCGTACGTGAATTTATTTCCGCTCCATGGCTCAACAAAAGTTTAATAATATTAACATAACCACCTGACGCTGCAAGACTCAATGGCGTATAATCAGAAACATTGCGATGTTCTTTATTAGCTCCACGATTTAATAATAATTCAACGACCTCAAACCGTCCACCACTGCACGCAAGTGATAGAGGTGTATCCTTAGTACGCTCTGATTGTGCCTCAATATCAGCGCCATGATTTAATAATATTTCAACGACTTTTTGATGGCCAGCAGTAGCTGCTAATATTAATGGTGTAAATCCTTTTTTATCACGATGTTCAATATCTGCACCGCGACTCAAAAGAAATTCTACTAATTCTTCATGTCCACCGGCACATGCAAGAGTCAACGCTGTATCATGATTACTATCAGTTTCCGAGTCAACGTCCATGCATGAAAATGGCGCCATGGGAACTTGATTTGTTGATGTTGCAGTTGTTGGATAAGTGCTCGGCGTTCCTGTTGTCACTGGGATCCCAGTTGGTGTTACAGTTGACGTGGAGAATTGACCATTAATTGCTGTCGCTGTTGTTGGATCTAATTGGTAATTTTGTTGGATTTGCGGCGGTGGTGGCTGCTGCTGTTGTTGTTGTTGTTGTTGTTGTTGTTGTGACTGAGGTAGCTGCTCTTGAACATGACCAGTCATTACTGTGCCCACAGGAATTTGTGACTGTTGCGGTTGTTGTTGTTGCTGCTGTTGACATGCTTGTTGTTGTGACAAAAGAGGGCATCTAGCTTTTTTTTCTTTTGCACAAGCAGTTGATGTATATACTTGTTTCTTTTCTGGCGGAGTAATTGTCATTAATGTTACAGTTGATGATGCTAATGCCAATCCTTGGGTTTGCGTTGCCACTTGAACTTGATTGCTGCATGCGCTACTACTGCTGATACTACTGCTGGAGCTACTGGAACTAGTACCGGCACTTATCTTTGCACCGTTTTTAGTACGTGCAGTTGCTGCTGCCTGCATATTCCATCCAATAACTAATTGATCTATAGCTGTAATTTAAATAAATTTGATTAATGTTAGCTTTGAATATTCTGTGTGATATATTTATTATCAAAAATAAACTTTATACATACTTGATTGATCGATTTCAGGCTCGTCGTAGGTTTCATCATCACGAATTGGTGCTGGTATTGGTCGCAATCCTCGTTTAGATCCAATTTTAAATAATTCAATACCACGATCCATGGCTAGTCTATCGGCAGTTCGCTGAGCAGAGCTACTAGTGGCTTCCTGTAATTGTGAAACAAAAAAAAAAAAATAATATATATTGTAATTATTTTGATTTTTCAACCTGGATTAGTAAATTCAATCTAACAAAATTTTTACCTGTTCAGGCATTTGATTCAATGATTGATTTTGATCGTTTGATTCTAATTCTGGGAATTGTTGCTCCTGGTCTTTGTCAGAAATCTCAAATTTTTTCAGCTCTAGTTCGTCATGATCTTCCGAACGAGCTATAAAATTATTCCAAGAAAAAAGAAAAACAAAATAATAGGAAAAAAAAAATACAAAAAATGTTTACAAATGTATATTTATCCGATAATTAATTAACTATGATTACAAGGAATAAACATTAAACGGATTTATAATTCAACTCGATTACCACGATTACTACGAGTTCTACATTCTTTTTAAATAATTACCGTTAGGCACATCGTCGAAGGTAATGGATTCGATTATTTCGGCAACATCGTCCATTGGTATCTGCATGCCATCCTCAAATTTCAGGACTTTACCATCTGCAGCCAGCGCTT
The DNA here is from genome assembly GCA_030347275.1 of Microctonus aethiopoides. Classification (NCBI taxonomy): domain Eukaryota; kingdom Metazoa; phylum Arthropoda; class Insecta; order Hymenoptera; family Braconidae; genus Microctonus; species Microctonus aethiopoides. The sequence continues at coordinate 777,346 of JAQQBS010001422.1, read as the reverse complement.
TAGCTTTTTGAGCAGCAGCAAAGAATGGACATGCACTGTCTCTATGCAATCTCATCGATTCCGAATCCATAGGCTCCGCAATATTTTGCTGAACTGTCTGCTACATTCAAAGTCACACGCAAAATACATCAAAGACACAACATTTTTTCAATAAATGTATGATCTATTACAGTCTATTAACTGTACAATAACAATAAAAATAAATAAATAAAATAAGTTATCGCCTTTGTTTAATTGTAATGAAAAAATTATCTGCAGAAATTCCAGAACAGTTGCTTTTTTTTTGTTTTTTTATTTTATTTTATTTTTTTTTTCATATCTATTGTAGATGTACCTGATCATGAAGATGGTCATGGTGGGTTTGAGTGGGGTGGAGGTGTGCTACCAGTTGGTTCGGCATAAAGGTTTCGCCACTACTGCCAACCCCCACACCACCTTGTTGTTGATGTACTTCTTGCGGTGGCTGTTGCTGTTGTTGTTGCTGTTGTACCTAAATGCAGAGATTATCAGACACTTTTTTTTTTTTTTTTTTTTTTTTTTTTTTTTTTTTTTTTTTTTTTTTTCAACAACAAAAGATAAAATAATGGCAATTATTCGATGAGTAGAGAGCGAATCGACGAACCTGCACCTGGTCCAATTGCATTTGGAGCTGTTGATTCAATTGTTGGAGCTGTTGAAGATCGTGAACTTGTTGAAGTTGATACTGATGTTGGCGTTGTTTTTCCTGATATTGTTGCTGAAGCCCAGCCATTAGTGTCACCTGCTGCTGCTGTTGTTGTTGTTGTTGCTGCTGCTGCTGTTGAACATGTTGCGGTTGCTGTTGTGGTTGTTGTGGAAGGAATTTTCCAGCAACAATATTAGGTTTACGCAAATTTTTTCCTTCCTTCTTTGATACTGGTTTAGCTTTTGGGCGATCGCTTATAGCAGTATTTTGACTAACATCACTACTAGCAGTTATTGGTTGTGGAAGTGGCATGACAGCAGTGCTTTGCGATGGTAAAACAATGCTCGCACCCGGTGGTGATGTTAATGTGGCAATATTTGTCATTGTTGATGTATTTACGTTTACTGCACGTTGTAATGAGAGTGGTGGTGGTGATGTTACAAAGTTTGTGCCGGCCTTTGTAAATGTATCAGCTACTGAAGGAGGTGCCAAAGGCATGGATTGTTGGGCTTCTCTCAGACGTCGCTCCAACGAAATACGTTTGCCGACATAAAAACCTTGGCAATATGCAAGTGCTCGGTTGGCGTTTTGAAATGACGACAGTCCTCCTGACATTTCAGTTGTTGTGCCGCAAACCAGCCCTAACGAAACACCAAATACCATTCGAACGATTGTGCCATTTTCGATTTTTTAACTGTGTTATTCGGTTTTTTTTTTTATTCGTTTATTTAATATTAAAATTCTAACGATATTTAAATATTATTTGTTCAATATTCTCGGTGAAATTCAAATAGGAATGCAAGTCATAAAATTAATCATGAAAGCCTTGGATTTTATTGAATTCGTGTATGCGATTAATGTTATAATTTTGGATAGTTTACACAATATTTTTTATTTTCAATTGTTAATAACAAAAGATGAATTTATTAAAACTATGTTGCATTGAATTATGACATAATGAAAATAATATGAATTATAAATGATATAAGAACGTACCGTGAGGTGCTGTGGATGATTGAACTGGCAAATCAATATTTGTCATCGTTGGCAGTAATGAATCAGTTGAGTCTCCACTCTCAATTAATTTTTGTTGTCTTTTATCATCTAAACGATCATCGATGCCTGGTGTGCTTGGATACAAATGACCAGTACTTTTAATTTGCAGTTCCACCCTCTGAAAAAAAAAAAAATATCCAATTATTATATTTATTCCGTAAATAAATTGAAATATTTCAAACAATCAGATAAATATATTTTCTCAAAATGAAATTAAATATACCTGCAATTCTTCTAAAATTTGTTGTTTATGTAGAATTTGTTCGCGTCGTGTACTCTTACGATTCTCGACAGAGGTGGACGTTGCTGCAGTAGCAGCTACCGCTGATGCGGCAGGTGATGACGCAGGACTGAGAGTAATATTAGGTTCAGACAAACTGGTAAAAGCTCCACTTCCCTTATCCAATATATTAGTATCATCCATAGTTGAAACAACAGCTTCACCTGCAGGCTGCGTTCGAACTTGTTGTGCCTCAGCTGATGTTAAACTTGCATCAGGCATTACAGTTACCGAACGATTTTTTCGAAGCAGCGATTTTTGGCTATTATGCTTCGGTTGTAAATTTTGGTTTTGTTCAGCTGTTTGCTGCTGTTGATGATGTTGCTGTTGAATCGTGGGTGATTGTTGATGGGACAATGGAACTTGCTGTTGGTGATTAAGATTTTGTTGATTTGCGAGAGGAATTATTTGTGGTTGTTGCTGGGGTTGTTGTTGTTGTTGCTGCTGCTGTTGCTGCTGCTGTGGCAAAAGTTGCTGGGCTATTTGAGGAGGCGGTTGCTGTAATGGTGGTGGTGGTTGTTGTTGTTGTTGTTGTTGTTGTTGTTGTTGCTGCTGCTGCTGCTGTGATTGTTGCATTTGCAACATTGGAGCTGATGTAACGTCATTATGTTGCGCATTCATCATTATACTGTGTGGATAATCTAATAAAAGTTGAACAACACTTGTGTGCCCGCCTTTGGCTGCCTCAATGAGCATCGTTGAATTATCCTTTAATTTATGGAATGGATCGGCTGATTGAGCAAGCAATAGCTCAACCACAGCGAGATGTCCACCGGCACACGCCAGTGACAATGGGGTATGATCGTTGTTAGTTGTATTACGATTAAGACTTGCCAATTTTGATATTAAAAATTGTACAGTGCACAAATGACCCGCTCGACAGGCTTTCATTAATGGTGTACGACCACCCTCTGATTCATGTTCTAAATCAGCGCCAAATTGTAATAAAAGATCTGCCACGTCTGTATGGCCATTTTCACAAGCATACGTTAATGCTGTATCTCCAGTTTGTGTTTGGGCATGAACATCGGCACCAGACTCAAGTAAATATCGAACAAGATCAAGGTGGCCCTCTTGAGCTGCCTCCATTAATGGTGTTGATGCGCCCAATTCAATGTCCGCACCGGCTTTTATTAAAAAATCAGCCACTTCAAGAAAACCACCACAGCACGCTAACGTTAAAGCCGTTTCCTGTGTCTCCTCCGTTTGAGCATTGATATTTGCGCCTTGGCTTAAAAGTAAAGCCACCATTTCCTCGTGTCCTTCACGTGCTGCCTCCATCAATGGTGTATAACCTTCGTCATTAACTTCTTCAATGCTTGCACCGCGTTCAATCAATAACAGAGCAAGGTCAACATGACCACCGCATGCTGCCAATGTCAATGGCGATTCAAAACTGTCTGTTGGCATATTAACTTGAGCTCCTGAATCTAATAATAATCGTGCTACTTCTACATGACCGTCCATTGACGCCTCCATAAGAGCAGTATGCATTTCATCGGTTTTATGCTCTTGATCCGCGCCGGCTTCCAATAAAAATCTCACCATTTCTAAATGACCTTTATAACATGCTAATGTTAATGCTGATTCTTTAAATTCATTTGAATGAGTGTTAATTCCAGCGCCATGTTCCAATAAAATTTTTGCAACTGGAACATGACCAGCACTTGCAGCTTCCATCAATGGAGTATGTCCATTTTCGTTGTGATCCTCAACATTTGCACCGGCATCAAGAAGAACTCTAACGACCTCCTCATGACCACCAGCGCATGTGTACATTAATGGGGTGTTGCCTATAAAATAAAACATATATCCCCATTGATTGATTATTTATTTTATTACACACAAAATTTTTTTATCCAATAACAAAAGAAAATATTTATGTTTACATACCGGATGTAGACTGTGCATTTACATCTGCTCCATGAGCAATTAGCAAAGTGACAATGTCCACATGACCAGCACTAGCGGCTTCCATCAAAGGGGTACAATCCCCCTTGATGCCTCTATCTTCAACGTTAGCATTCATGGCTAATAATACCTATCGTAAAAGAAAATATTAAATTAAAATATATAAAATTTATTAAGATAATTTAAAACATACCTGTGCTAACTCATAATATCCAGCTTGACTGGCAAGAGAAAGTAAACTCTCGCCTTCCTCTGTAGTTTCGTGAACACTACGACCTTCAATGAGTAATTTCCTAACAGTACCAACGTCACCGTCAGTACAAGCGTCAACCAGAGAACGCTTCTCGTTTTGACTTCGTGGATTATCGCTGCGCATTCGTGTGAGTGCGGCCGCCGCCTCGTCCAAAGCACAAGAAACACTGGACGTTAAACGTCTTAAGACCTCGTGGTCAGCTAAATGTTTGCCATCACTAGATGACAATTTACCAATTCCTGCTGCTTCCAATAATGCTTCTAATCTTGCTTGTGTCTCTGGATCCACTGAACGTTCTGAATCGTCAGGTGTTAATAAAAATTTTGATGTACCCAAATGATGATCCTCTTCTATTGTTTCTTCTTGTTCACCAGTAGTTCGAAAGAATTCCGGCTGGAAAAAATAAAAAAGAACAAAAATTATAGCAAAAAATTAAAAATCATAATTATTTTTATTTTTTGTACGCCATTGTTGAGTTGATTTCTCATAATTTTTATTGGCTCATGATGATATTAGTGTTGATGAGTTTGATTTTATGCAAGTTGCTGATAGGTTTAAAATTTGACATTTTAATTAAGGTTAATTTATAGAAGTTGAAAAAATATTTATCATTTATGAGTTATCATCTCGAAACATGTGTTCAAATTATCCAAATGTTTTTTAAATCTATTCAAAAAAAAAAAAAACACACGAAAATAATCCAAATATAATTTCTTTATTCGAATCGAATATTCTCCTTACATCGGAATAATTTTCTGAGAGAGCGTCCGACATTTCCTTGTGCACGACAGAAAAAAAAAAAGGAAAAAATATGTATGTATGTATATAGATATGTAATGACGTTGACTTCCTCTCTGGTATGCAGGAACGGAATAGAATGAAAAATTGAGGTTATGCACGTCAGAACGTGCAAAAGTATTGTAGATTATCGAATTGAGCACACCAACTTTTAGCCAAGTTTACATGTAAAAACCATTGACACTTGAAAACAATTTCATAAAAAAACAAGAAAAAAAAACCACATTACTCCATCACATTCAATTGTAAATTAATAAAAAAGAGAACTTAAAATCTCACGACCATAAGAGTGCATCAAACAAATCATTCATTATCAATTCAATAAATTCAATCACAAAAAAGAAAAACACATTCAAATATAAATAAATTATTTCCTCAACAAAATATTAAAACCAACAGCTCATACACCATTGCAATAGTTCAATAAATGACAAGACATGAACAAAGATTGATATAAAAAATTGATGAAAATGAAAAAATGAAAATACAGAAAAACAAAATGAATGTACATGAATAATAGACACATACGCAGATGAATTTCACATATACAAGGGGGAATAAAGGAAAAGAAGACACACTGGTGAAAGTATAGCTATAATATCAGTATATATATCCGATAGTTTGAGAGCCTCGGCTGGTTGAGTCTCTCTGGTTGGCCTAACACACAGCTACACAACACAACGAGAATTGAACAATGTATGAAGATTCCAGGAGTGGTGGATAAAACTGACACTTGAACGCTAATTTTCCTTCTCTTTTCTCAACACTCCACATTACATATACATATTTATTATATATATATATATATATATAGTTATTATATGTATATATAGAAATTATTCATATCATTAATCGCATTTTCCTCTAGAATTTTCACGTGAACTTTGGCTACTTTGTTACGGCCCTGCTGATTCACTCACAATCCACCACGACACTATCGAAATGTTTCACATTGAGGCGTAACAAAGGATTGGCAAGGGAAAAAGGAGAAAGACGAGGATAAAAGTATAAGGTGAGTCTTGGCGAATATGGAGAAGAAGATGAAGAATAAGTTGATGTTGAAGAGCAAAAAAAAATAAAACAAATTATAACCAAGAAAATACTTGGTTCGTTTGGTGGAATTTATGTGGAATGAAAATAATATGATGAAGATGAATAATTGTTGAATATTTTTTATGGGTAAATTATAAATTAAGGAATGAATAATACACAAGGGGGGAATGATAGAAGAGTGAGGAGGGTAATTAGCAATATTAATGAAAATAGAAAAAAAAATTATAAAGAAGGAATTAAATTGATATTGAATGACGCATTCATAAATGATTTTTATGCATGAGTCAAGGCTTGGTTATATGGTACATATTGAAAAGTGAATTAAATAGAAAAATATTGTTATAACTGAAGAGGGGAGACAAAATTTTTGTATAAATTATCTTTGTTGTATTATTATGATAAAGGATGTGAGATTGCGTTAGATGCGAGAGAAATGGCGGATCGAATTGATGGTAGCATAAAAGTGAGGTTAAAGCTACGTGAAAGAGAAAAAAAAATTGATATAATTCACAACTCAAGTTTACAATTTAGAATGTAAAATTTGTGTTGTATCTTTTTATAAAGTAATTCCTCGTGCGTTAAGAAAATTGACATTTCTGATATAATGACAAAACAAAATAAATATCCAAGCTGTGCACACATAAAATACGCATGTTATACTCTTTGATTATGTAACAAAACGTAATGTATAAAATTTAATCAAACCATTAATTTATTAGTATACTAAATAATTTTCTGTAAAAATTAAGCTAAATAATTTTTAAATCTATGCAGTCTGATATGATGTGACAATGAAAGAGTACTTAAAAAAAACATCAACAACACAAGATAAAACATATAAAAGTGAAGAAGAGAAAAGACGTTTTAAGAATTTGTACAGAGCGAGAATCAGAGTCTTATATTGTGGCGCAAGTAAGGCCTCGTGTAAGTAAGCAAGTAAGTATTATAGTGGGAGAGGAGCTAGGTCGTAGGCCTCGGATCAAAGGCACATCACAATCACCATCACCACCACCATCAACAGCAGCAGCAGCAGCAACCTGACGCGACTATGCGGGGATAGAGGATGGAAAAAACACGCAATTTAAAATAACAAGACTGAGGGAGGCTTACAGTTTGATACTGAACTATTAAATATAATAAAAATTATTTAAATATTCTGCAGCAATGAAGAAAAAAAAATAACCAATTGGAAATTAAATGCACATTAGACGTGATCGGTCCACCATTGATGCAAATTAATATTATCCGATCATGTCACAGGCGTTCATAAAACGAAATTATAATATAAATAAACGATACAGACACAAACTGTACGTGAATTTTTATATTATTGCCAATCATCATCATTTGTATTTCATTGCTCTCACAATGTTGCAATCATGGCGCACATTTGGGCTGTTGATAGATTTAAATATTCAATAAAACATACAAATATACACAAATTAATTTGCACATAATGTAGTATATGTAAATAATTGTTTAAAACACAATTAAAATAAAAAATTTGTTGAATGTTATATGATTTTAACCACCTTGATGACAAAACAATGAGTAACAATTGTTTCACGATATTTAATCCTGTTCCTGAATGCACCGGTCACTTTTTATCACACATAAATTCTATACAATAAAGCACAATTATTAAAATTGTCATTAATAACAATCCAGAATAAAAATTAATACTGAAAATAAAATAGAAACAATATTTATAAAAATGAAAATAGTTTAAATATGAAAAAATAAAATTAAAAAAATAATACTGAATTGCAGTAAGTTGAGGCAGGCATAAATACTTACATACATAGGTACATAGATACATACATACTTGAATGCGGGCGAAAGGCCGCCCCTCGTGCGCAATGGAAATGGAAGGAGAGGAAGAGGCCAGAATGAACAAGATAGACAGAGAAAGAGTCACTGTGTATATGTATATATATATGCATTTATATATTAGAGAGAGGAGGGAGGAAAGAAAAAGAATGGTAGGATGTATATGGAACGAATAAGAAAATGGTGGAGATGGTGAAGATAATGTCTTTTTACCTCTGAAATACTGTCTTCTTCACTTTCAGACGAGTCTGTCATAAAGCGTGGCTGAACTTCTGAGGTCTCGGTCTCCGACTTTGTGGGGCTAGAGTTCGAGGACTGTGGAGTCAACGACGTAATGTCGTGTACACTCGCTTTATCGTGCTTCTGGCTATCCGAGGTTGTACCTTGTGCTACATTCTGCATTTTTACCAATCCAATAATTAATCATATGACACCAATTTTAATGTTTTTGTGTTGGAATAACACACATTCGATTTCACTTTGTGATTATTAATTTTATTTTAATATTCTTGAGGATAATTAAATATCTATTCACACAAATTTCCCGTCATTCACGTAAGCTAACACCCGCCATGTCTACTATGGCCGACTATGGCCGACGAGCCAGTTCCTAGTCTCTTTCTCCCCCAACCTAACCAACTACTACCCGGATACCCTCCTCTCTTTACACACATACACACGACAAACCATTTAATACGTATATGCATTTACAGTTTTACTTATACATTTACAATTGAAATTCAAACTCACCAGAGGGCGCTGCTAGTCGCTGAAATATTTTTTTTTTTCTTTTATTCTTTTACTCTCTCTCTCTTTATCTTTATCATGCTATAACTTTTCTCTATATACAAATTACATAGGTATATTTCACTTTCTTTCTTACTTACTTGATGACACAAAAGTCAAATCTGACATTGGTGGAAATTACGGTTATTTTTCGGCTATTAACAATTTTTAATTGCAAAATTTTATTGAAATTTTGTTTTTATGACGATTTCTTGCGTAAATTGTACATTTGATTGTTATATATTTTATGTGTACATGTATATGTATGTAAAATTATTGCATAAAATTAATTTAGTATGAAAATTACTTTATTGCAAACGAAATAATTTCACGAATGTTGTACATATTTTACTGTAATTATAACATTTTTTTTTTCAGTATTTAAAGACAATTTACTGCTATTTCATTTGCAATGATAAATATTATTGATAATCTGTATTGATTTAATTTTTCATGTTGTTTATTCAAATTTTTAAAACTGAAAATATTCAGAATAAAATTATTTATAAATTTAAATGCCATAAATGATTACAAAAACGGTTCAATGTTTATTTCTATGGCTGAACAAGGCTGATTAAGTTCAAACTTTTGCAGAACATCTGGATGTATTACACCCATTTTTCCAATAATTTTTCCATTTGCAATAATAGTTGCACAACGCTGTGGAAAATATGTTGGATCTGAAATATAAAAATGTATAATAATAATAAATACAACAATGTATGTAATAAAATAAATTAAAATAATATCATTCATTTATTAAATTTGATTATACCTTCTGCAGCTTTAAGATAATATCCCTCATTCGTCTTGTTAACACTCCATTTTGTTTCCAATAATAGCATAATTCTATCAAGAAGTCCATGAATAATTTCAAAACCAGATGATGTATTACAATAAATTGCAGCTAATCGTCTCTCATTTCTAGCACCAACTTCAGTATTAGAATCTCGCAATACAACATCAGATACTTCAAATATTTTTAATGGTAAAGGCATTTTTTTATTAGCATTAAGAGTTTTTAATAAACCCGGCAATAAACTCGTTCTCACAACTTGAAATTCAAGAGTTTTTGGATTTGATATTGTTACTGCTGGTATTTCATCAAATTTCCAACCCAATTTATCAGAAACATCCTCTCTCGAACACAATGCGAATGTTAATGTTTCACTAAAACCTGCGTGTGCTAATTCATAACGTAAATGATCCGACAATTTATTTAACGGAAGTTCAGCACCAATCGTTGGCGTCTGTGGTATTGTCATTTTAATATTATTATATCCCCATGCAATACTAAGATCTTCATAAATATCGCAGGCGTGCATTATATCATGACGTGTGGGTGGAATTTCAACCGTGATTTTTTTACCATCTTTAACCTCACTTTTTAAACACATTTTTGTTAATAATCTCGCTACATTTTCTGGTGTTTCTTTTATACCAATATAATTCGTTGCAGCATCACTATTTATTTCATTAATACGATATTTCAATTCAGGCACGATTTGTACTTCATTTGTATCTTCATAATATACCTCAACTGGCTCAACAGTATATTTTTCTTCACAATATTCACTAAAAGCACATACCAATGTATCCAAAGCAATTTTTGCTTTAGTTAAATCAGTAGCAGTAATATCAATGAATATATTTTTGGTTTCCAACGTGATTTTAGAGTGATTAGAATTTATTATCGGTGGCATTGAACAAACTACATTATTACTGTCGTAAATTATAGGAAAAACTGGACTGTCTTTTATAATTGGTAGATACTGCTTTAATTGTGCATGATGTGCATACAGATCCATAATTTCTGCACCTGTATATTCCTTGTCTTGATTGAGTGGCTTGAAACAAATATCTTCCGGTGATCTTGCATCATAAAGAAAAGGTCCTTTAATAGTATCCAAATCGTGCGTACCAATTGATACCAGTGAACGTTTTCTACCGATATTCTGATGTAATTTATCTTGGAGATCAATGAAACTATCATATGAGTCCTTTGTTAAATTCAATCCTCGCAATATTGCACAAACGACATATGGACGAATGCGTTTACAAGATTTTGTAACAGTTATTCTTTCAATTTGTTTTGGTGATGAAAAAGTAGCGAGTTTATAATGTGGTCGTGGTATTCTGTACACATAAAAATAAATGATTAATTAATTTCATCTAATTAAAGAATACTTGAGCATAATTATTATGTAAATGTTATCATACTTTTCCAAAAAGACCAATATTCCAGTGGCAAGTCCTTCCAAGCATAATAAATCATATCGATTTGCTGGTATATCTATTTTATATATTATTTCTTCCGATGTTTCAATAGCATGTTCTGTTCCATGTTCTTTAGCATGGATAAGCTTGTCTGTTGTCTAAGTAACAAATTAATAATAATTAATTATTCACATTTATTCAAAATATTTGTATGTTTATTTTTCAATTAATTAAAATGTATTATAATCATTACCACTTCATCCAACTCCAATCCAAATGAAAAACATAATTTTCGGAATTCATCATCAGCTGGAAGGAAAAAAAAACATATTTGAATATAAATATTAATTATCAATTCAATACTGTAAATATAAAATTTAATCCATTGATTTCTTACAATATGTTTGTCCAAGAGCTTTGAAAAGTACATCACGTTTAAGGTTAATAACAGGCATTGTATGAAATTAATTAGTCGATTCAGAAAACTAAATTTATACTGTCATCATGTGAAGTATTCAAGTTCGATTCCCGGTATGTGATGCAATATTTTCTCAAATCAGCAGAACGAAAAAGAAGTACACAATATTATTTAGCCTTTGACCAATTGTTAGAGATAATAAAGAAAATGAATTTTTTTTTAACGACAATGTGGCGCTAGCTGTTACTTCCTAATAGTGGGAATTTTAAATTCAATATTTTAATAATATATTTCTATATAATTTGGTATTATATATTAAAAACTAATGAAATGAAACACAAAATTAAATTATAAAGCTAGGAAGAAATAAATATAAGCTTAAATTAACATCCATTTTTAGATTTAACAATGTAATTATCCAGCATTGTCTGAAGCCAACAGCTGAAAAAAAATATCACGACATCTAGTTCTGAAGCACGCTTGAAACCTAGCAGGAAAAAAGCTTCTAGATCATATAGCTTTACTTATTAATATTTATAAAGTACATAACCTATTTTATATTCAATATTAGACGAACATATTTGGCTATTCTTTGTCTGAATGTAATAGAAGCTGAACAAATATGCAAGATAGAGTATTTGTTAGCTGAGTTGGCAGTTATTAGACTCCAGACTATGTAAAAGTCATATTTTTTTTTAAACATAAATGTATAGTTATTTCTAGGGGAAATGAAATATTTTTTTTTTAGTGATTTTCTTTTTTTATATTATGACAATGTTTATTTAAATTTATTTTAGGTATTAAATATTACCACAATATTGATTTATTAATTACAACTGATTTCTGAGAAAATACATACTGCCATATTACGTAATTTAAAAATCTCGGCCATTTGCCAAACATGTTTAATTCACATCATATATTTTATACCTATTGAAAAAAAAAAATTAATTCAGGTAATAACAGCGTGACACATAGAAAAATTAGGTGATAGATTGAAAATGGCTGAAAATGTTTTTTTTTTTTGTACAATATACTCTTAAGTAATGATAAGAATTTCATTCCCACTGAAAAATATTCTCGCAAATGATAGTTCTTAATTCATTTGGCTGCGTTATACTTTCAGAGATTATTGAATGAATCTCCAGTAAATTGGAGAAGTCCAGTATTTTTATCACGGAAGTTTTATTGTTTTTATTACTCTCACTCTATAAGTTTCTTCGCTCTGAAAAAGCGCCGCAAGTAAAACACTTGCCAAGTTGCTAATCCCAAAAGGCAGCACATGGAGAAAATACTGAAGTATAGTACTCGTGCATTTGTTGCCTCTGAAAAATATTTTATAATTAATATCATAAATATCTTTGATAATTTATACTAATATTTGCATTATGATGAATTATATTTCAATTATTACCGTTAGTATCTCGCATTTGTTCTTCATTTTGTCGCATTCTAACAAAATCTTGGACGATACTCGCTGATAAATCCTCCAAACGTTTTAATTCCACTTCGATGGGCTTTAATTTTGCTGCTTCAGCAATCTGATATTTCAAAATAAAAAATTATTACAAAAAAGAAAATATATTCATTATTTTTTATTCACCACAAATGTAATGAATTGAAAGTTGTGATTTAAAATAACTTGCAAAATAAACAAAAGGGAAAACTTTACATACAATGGAAAATATTTAAAATAAAATAAGTAAACAAATGATGAACTGCAAAACACAAACAAAGGGTGATTCACACAAATCATACAAATTAATTATAACGTTTACCAGCTGAGAGCCCAAATAAGTTCACATATAAAAGAGAAAAAAAGAGTAAGAATCTCTACAAAATAGTTATAAGAATTTTACAACTTCTTTAATCATTTTATTACTCACAGCTTCATAATTTTTTGTTTCAACGCCATGTTTAATAGATAAAGTCACTTCTTGCTTCGCACCTCGTTGATCTAAAATTAATAATAACAAAATATTGTCAATTATTTTAATAAAATATATTTTTTTTCTTCAAATTTTTAAGAATATACTCACGAGTTGGAACCGATGAATAAATACAAATTTCATACGTGTCGAAAGTTTCAGATGTAAATGTAAATTTCCATGATTTTCCATGGGGAACTTCATCTCTAGTGAAAATATGTCCCTTAGAGTCTTTTACCTAAATTAATTAATTATCATTATAAATAAATTTCAATGTTCAACCATATTGCAAGTAAGTTCAATGAATAACCTAATTTCACTGTAAATGTTATAAAAATTTTTGGATTTTTACCTCATAACTGACGGTTTGTCCTGGAACTTCAGAAACTTCAATTTCACCTTGTTGTAAAATATGTGCTTGTATTTCGCCTCTTAAACATTTTCTGCCATTTGGCTCTAAATTAAACATGATACATAACGCATTCTCAATCACCAACACCAGCAATGCGACAATGACATAATTAAATGATTTCATTTTTCTTTTTTATTTTACGGTATTAAATCTTTAGTTTATCGCTAAATGTTTTATTTAGCGATTAAAGTACGACAATAATATAAGAATCAATTGTGAAGAAAACCGATTCAACATAAGTCTGTCAACATCATGATGAGTTGGCAGCCATTAAGAACTATGTACATATTGCGGAGGTACATATTTATAGGAATTAGGAACTACATTACTACAATTCCTACAGAAGAACTAATGGAATGTGGAATTGGACAGCAAGTACATAACCTATTGGAGGTTGATAAAGAGATTTTTTAGTGAAAATGTGTGTGTGTGTGTGAAAACCGTGGACTGATGTGGATCTTTCTCGTTCGCTCTTTGTCCGTAATGGCGTGCGCGGTATTTCGAACGAGTGCGCACGCATGTCGTTCTCAACGTTTGCGCGCGCAACTTTGAGCACACATAATTTCATCTTGGTTTTTTAACTATTTTTTTTTTAAGTACATGTTTTGTAATTGTTTGGTTTATTTATAATTTTTGAATAGAAATATACATTTATTATTATAATATACATTAGTAAAAGTTTGCTGGAATACAATTTGAAGCTACAAAATAAAATATTTTTATATATACATTAATAATTATTATATAAAATAATAATAATCAACGCCCTGACTTACCGACATTACTCATCATTATTTGACAGAGGTCTCTGCAGTAGACAATATTATATATAGATATATTATAAGTATTAAATTCAAAATTTCAAACGAGGCAAAAAGTAGAAATAAATGGCGAGTACAATAAATTGGTTACAAAGAAGATTTTTTATAGATTGAAAAAGTGTATTATTTGTAAATTATATTTACTTTGAGTTCCTTATACATTGCTGTTATTTATTAAAAATATTTTAATGATACTCGGTGAATTTTAGCGATTTAATAGTGTATATTTACGTTTTGTGAACAAAAATAACCTAAAAAAAAAAATGGCAGTTAACCAAAGTTTAGAGGATTTGTTAAGAAGCAAAGTAAATAAAATTGATGAGCTTCAAGTAGCAACTACATGTATAACAGGTATTTAATTAGTTATTATACAATTATTTCAATATTTAATGAACTTTATGTGTATTAATACAGTGATATATATTTTCAGAAAAAGATGAATTGAAAAATAGTTTACGTGATGCTGCATTGGATGTTGATACAATAAGCAAAAGTATTTTCAGTATGAGACAAAATTTGAATTCAATGAGATTACAAAATGTTGAATGTCAGGTAAATGGAGATAAATATAAATATATTTTGGTTTAAATTATAAATTTATATAACTATATCATTGTAATAATTTATTATAAATTGCAGGAGTATATGATATTTCTACAATCCTTAAATGAAAAAATAGAACATTTGGAAAATAATATACCACCAGAGCTAATACAAGCCTTGCCAAAACAGGAAAATGAAACCCCTGAAATTCATAATGAAAAAATAAAAAATGGCTGTCAGATGTCATCAGCAAAAATAATAAATAAATCAAACGGTCATAATATAATCGAAACTGTCTATGATTCAGAATATGTACCACAACTTGCAAATTGTAGAAAGACTTTATTTACCGATGGTGAGGACATTCAGTACATTATTGAACCTCTTGATGAAAGTGAATTTGCAAAAATTCCAAAATATATGATTGGTCGTCAAACACTTGTTGTTCTTAATGATTTCATTGCGTCTATAAATAAAATTATGAAAGCCAAATACAGTCTTTTAGCTTTGGGAAAAAATGGCGCACGACAAAAAGGAAAATTAGATCTGTATTTACAATTCAAAAAAGAAGAGGCAGATGTGTGTACCAAAAAAGGTGAATTTA
This sequence comes from Microctonus aethiopoides, assembly GCA_030347275.1. Taxonomy (NCBI): domain Eukaryota; kingdom Metazoa; phylum Arthropoda; class Insecta; order Hymenoptera; family Braconidae; genus Microctonus; species Microctonus aethiopoides. The sequence continues at coordinate 761,772 of JAQQBS010001422.1, read as the reverse complement.
AATATTTAAATATACAAAAATGACAATAATTTTTAATATTTTATATTTTAATATTTCATTTTTTGTTTTTAGAGCGAAAATACTTTTTCACCGCAGAAGATTATCACCGTGAAATAAAATTCAAATTGGACAAAACAAAATTAAATTTATTGACAGTATTGCGACACTGTCGAAAAATACAGGAGTTGAGATTTGGAAAAAATATTAAATATGAAGTTATTAATGGATCGCGCTAAAATCATTCTTTACATTTTTTAAATAATTTTTTTTTTCTAGTGGTTTATATTAATTGATTATACAGAGTGGTATTTACAAGTGGTATACTGTTTAATAGCACAGATAATAATTGCATGCTTCTTTAATATTTTTATTGGTAAATTTAATTAGTATAAAAAGTATTGTTAACTATATTTATTATTTTTATATCATCCTTTTTATGAATATGGTAAATAGAAGAATACAAATTCAAGGCGAAAAAAAAAAAATTAATATATTATAGTGCATTCGACTGTTTTATGTTGCCAAGCCAACTTGTTTAGATTGCGCGTTATTTTATCATCTCAAAGTTTTTGTACTTCTATTTTATATTGTAGTTGAGTTTGTCATAAAATAATAATTAATTAAATTTCATATTTCGTGCTGCATTTTGTTCCGATAAATAATTTAATCATGAATTGGGGATTCGTAAATACAATATCACTAAATGACGACGTTGAAACTAATGAAAGTACCATGGAGGATTTGATGATCTTGTCTCATGATAATTTATTTGCAGTTAACAAAATTAATGAATTGGATGGAAAATTTACAAACACACTTTGTTATATATGCGCTCGTCCAACAACCATTGATCCAATTTATTTTTACTCCGATTCGGAGGTGTCGTTGCAACTTGCCAAAACTAATAATTCAGAATACTTTGGAATAAAGGTGAAATATTTATAATAATTTAATCTGACAATTCAAATTAAAGCACAGTTATAATTCATTTATTTGATTTTAGATTCAACAAGAAACAGATTTTCTGCCAAGACAATTATGTGAAGATTGCATTGAGAGAATAAATTGCAATAATCCATTTGGAATAGAGTGTTTACAAGCTAAAGAAAAATTTCCATTAATATTAGAAGAGACAATATTGAATGATGATAATCAAAATATTGAATGTTTGGACCGTGAATTGAGTTCAATTAGTGATGAGGATTCTAACAAAACGTCTAAACATGAGATGATTATCACAAATAATGCTGAAAAAAATTTATTAGAACCTTTTTCATCAGTAAATCCAACAATGTTTTGTGAAAAACAGTTTATGACATTTCAATGCCTTGGAAATGATCATCAGTATTTAAAATGCAATGCTTGTATGACTCTGTTTTATGATAAAATCTCCCTAGATAATCACAAATGTAAACCACTAATTTCAAACTCATCATTCAAACCTTACAAATGTTCAACATGCAATGCAGTATTTTCTCTTGAGGAGTGTTTGAATTTTCATCGTCAATTTCATCAGAAATCTCACGATTTCAATTGTAATATTTGCAATATCAAGTTCAAGAAAGAACAAAAGTTATTTTATCATTATAAACGTTATCATTGCAATAGCACGACAATTTCTTGCCTTCAATGTGGAAAATTATTTGATAATCAGTCACAACTTCGCGCTCATATTTGTAATGATGGCAAAATACGTCAGCATATTTGTGAAATTTGCAATAAAGGCTTTGCTGATGGCTACACATTGAAACGTCATATTGTCACTCATTTACCAGAGAAACCATTCAAATGTAATCAGTGTACAAAAAGTTTCACACAAAAATCCCGACTGAATAAACACATTGCAGATCATGAAGTAATTATTGAAGAATCACAAACATGCTGGAAGTGTTTAGAATGCGGTATGATATTTCCAAGTTGTAAAGAAGCTGATGAACATTGTGAATATCATGAAAATGCAATCAGAATAATTGAAGAATTATTAATCACAAAAATTTATCATTGTGAATTTTGCAATAATTATTTTGACAATATTCAAACTCTGAAGATTCATCAGAGCAATCATTCAGTTGAAAATCCATTCAATTGCACTATTTGTAAGATAGAATTTAAGTCATTTACTGAAGTTGTGATACATTGGAAAAAGCATCCACGTATTTTTAAAGTTCTGACCGTTTTCTCGTGTGATATTTGTGATAAAAATACAAAAGACTTAGCTCTTTTATACAAACACAAAAGAAAACGACAACATTTTACCCCAAAAAAGTCTTCAATTAATGATAAACAAATGCAATATTTATGCGAACTTTGTGGTGGAATTTTTGATAAATTAGAAGATATAATAAACCACAATAAAATGGCGTGTTCGAAATTTCCATGTGACATTTGTGGTAGTCTTTTACCTACAAATGATTCTCTTGAAGCTCATAAAAGACGTCATAATGGATTACGTCCATACGTTTGCAATATCTGTGGAAAAAGTTATACTCAATCAAGTCATATGTGGGCACACAAACGATTTCATATGGGAATAAAACCTTATGCTTGTGAATATTGTGATAAAAAATTTACAATAAAACCAGATTTAGCTGATCACACTAGGAAAAAGCACACTCGTGAACGACCATTCAAATGTGAGGTTTGTAATAAAGCATTTCTCACTGGATCAGTTTTCTATCAGCATCGTTTGATACATCGGGGCGATCGACGATATAAATGTAATTATTGTCAAAAGACATTTGCTAGAACAGAAGCATTGAATAATCATGTTAAAATACATACTGGTGAAAAGCCACATAAATGTGCCATTTGCGGAAGATGTTTTCGGCAAAAAGGTGACATGAGAAAACATAAACGTACCCAACATGCTGTTGAAAACGATAAATTAGTAATCAATGGACAAATTGTCATGAGCATTGAAGAAATTATAGAAATTATCGATACTCCATAGCAATAACCTCACTTTTCTTGTTGTCATTCATTTGTTCTTATTATCAAATGAAACAAAAAACTAAATTAATTATGTTTTATTATAATCAACAATAAATATAAATTTATAAATTTATTTCTTTTCTATACGAATCGCCAATTACAAATTCAATTTTACCGCTTCATTGCAATTGATAAAAATAATACATCTATTATAGAAATTATCGATACTCCATAGTAATAACCTCACTTTTCTTGTTGTCATTCATTTGTTCTTATTATCAAATGAAACAACAAACTAAATTAATTATGTTTTATTATAATCAACAATAAATATAAATTTATAAATCCAATTCTTTTCTATACAAATCGTCAATTACAAATTCAATTTTACCGCTTCATTGCAATTGAGATAAAAATACACCTATTTACCGACAGAGGAGTCTGACGTAAAATATTCTGTTTTACCATCAAGAAATATTATCTTGTGTACATATCTTTTTCTTTTTTTGTCTTTTCGTAAACATACAATTGACAGGCGTACGTGTTTAATAAAATAACCACACCTGGAAACATCCAACATTTTATTTAAACAATACAAGTTATGCTTATAATATCCAACACATCAATAAATGGCAGTACAATCAATACGGAAAAGAATAAAGAAGTATTAGCCCTGTGAAAATAATTGATTTATCGAATAAAAAAAAATTTTTTTTGACACGCGAAAGGTGTGACAAACGCGCATTGTATGTTGGCAAAAAAATATCTCACCATGGCGCAAGAAGAACAGATGATTAAAGTTGATAAAATCGTGATTTGTTGTGTCTTATTCACTTTTTAATATCCAATGTTGTTTTATCATTGCAATAAAACTTATGAGTATCTTAAAGACATCAACGTATCACGTTTATTAAAGCACATTTCAACGATAACGACAAATACACATAATATATATATTGTATACGTAACCATCGCAGATATTTCCTTGAAGTCAATGATAACAGTAGCAGGTTTGAGATAAAAAAAAAATTATTCTGAAGGTAACAACGCATAATAAAGCGTCCAAAAAAACAGAAAAAGGTTGGTATGATTAATAGATTTTATTATCTGTAGAATTATTTTTTACCTGAGAAAATTTTGTAATTTTTTTTATTTCATCTTGGAGGACTTTGATGTTTTTATTTTTATTAATAAATGTTAATTGGTAATTCATTTAACAATTTTTTTGTTCAAGGTGCATTCTATACATGAGGATTTAATTAATAAAGACAATCTCAATTCTACATTGAAATTTTTTATGACAAATCCAAGTATGTATTCTAATTTCTACTCATATATTTTTTTTATATATTATTTATTGTACAAAACAGGTTGAAACTTGATTGTGTTCATATACAGGCATTAAAAAAATTGTTTCATGTCAATTGAATTAAAGTATTGTAATATATATACTCATAGGTATGCGAATATAATTCAATTAAATAATATATAGTCGAGAGACTAGAAAATTATCATGATAATAAATACAGCGGCCTTGAGAATTGAATAGAAAGTTGATTGCGATGAATCATATAATGTTATCTATCTAAAGATTTTTCCAGCGTACAAAAGAACGATGGAATAAGAATTGTAATTCTAAATTATATTTTCAGATTATTGCGTAAACAATGGCGTTCCCACCATTGGTCAGTTCGACGCCACCACCGCTTGATAATTATCGTGAAAGTGATGATGATGAATTTGGTGACTATGCAACAGGAGGTTTGGACGGTGTGTACATAACGAATAGATAATTATTTTTCTGAAATAAAATTAAATAATAAATATTGAATATTGTTTTTAAAGGTTCGTCAACAACTTCGGAATCGCCGCGGAAACTTTTGACTCCAATACAAACTCCTATTCCATCAGTAACAGCATCGCCACGAGTTAATGGCATTGATTTAGATGTTTCTCCAATGAATATAACATCATATACGAAAAATGATATAATTAAATCAAATAATGATGAGGATATTATGATTGTGGAAAAAACAAATGACACTGTGAGCAGTATAAAACTTGACAGTAGTAGAACGTGTAGTGAGAGTTTGAGAAACAATATTACCAATGATTTGAATTTTATAAGGAAAATTAATAGAAACGTAGATGAAAATGGCGATTTATGTGAAGCAATTGATCAAAATTATTTTGAAAGCAATAGTGGTAGTACTGATGTTATTTATAAAACAGATAATAATATAGATCAAGCAAGTGCTGTTATTAATGGTGATGTAGTTTGTAGTAATCACAATAGTTTAGCAAATAGTTTGAAGACAAACAGTGAGCATGATGATTCACTAAATAATTTGGAAATAAATGAAGATCATGAACCATTGAGTTTAGTATTGGATGATCCATCAGTGGTTGATGAATTACAACATGATATAGACGATGATTTTTATAATTATGATGATTTTGATAATACTCTGGAATGCAATAATACAAAAATCAATTCGAGTAAAATTGTTTCTGATACAGAAACAAATTCAACATTGCAACGTAATGAAACGAGGGATAGTGTCATTGATAGTGAGGAAACAATAAAATGTGATGAATCAATTAGAGTTGCTGATGATGAAAGTAAAGATGAATTTTATGATGATATTACATCGGATTTTTCAAATTATTTAATAAAACATGGGAACAATACAGATTATGTAAATAGTTTCGTAATCTCTGATGTCGAGTCTGATATAGATATTATTGGAATGAAAGATAATTGTAAAGAGGAGGGAATATTGATGGGAAATTCTACCAATGATTTGGATAATTTTAATTTTGATTTTCAACAAAGTCATATTACAGATGTGTCTTCAGATAATTTAAGTATAAATCCAGTGATGGCCAATGTTTCAAATAACATTCCACAAATTAATGATGATGATGATGATGATGATGATGATTTTGGTGATTCTAATAATACAGTAATCAGTGGAGAATTAGATCAAAACAATAGACAATCAATTAATATTGATTTCATTAATGCTTTTGATGATTCAATAAAAAATAATTCAAATAAAAATGAGTGCGAGAAGATTGACTGCGATTTTTCAACTTTCATAGATTATCAATGTTCGAATGAAAATGATGAAAATAATTTAGATGCTCGAAATACGACGATAAATCTTTTCCCTGAGATTTCATCATCCTATGAAACAAATGTTGAGAATTCAAATACAAATCCACTGCCAATAAATGTATCAACTATAGAAACAGTTGATGAATTTAGTGATTTCATCAGTCGTATACATTCAGATGATGTTGAAGAAAAAAATTCCAGTTGTATTAATCAAGAAAATTATTTACCATCATCTTCAATAGATGAACAAAAATTTAATTCGAATAATCATGAGGAAGACGATGACTTTGGTGATTTCGCAGACTTTTCATGTGAGCCAGTTGCTGTGGCAGCAGAATGGATACCAAATGTACAAGCTCCTTCGTTGAATGAATCGAATGTTATTGATGATGATGATGAATTTGGCGATTTTGATAATTTTGGAATTAGTGCAACACCAATAGAAGTGCCACAAATTAGTTTACGAGAATCTATGAGCCGGATAGAAAATAAGAACGTGAGTTTAGTTTAACGCTTTAAATAATTGTTTTGTTTTTTTTTCTTGCTGTCATTTAGTGCCGTAATTATAAATAGAGAAATACAAATATTAAATAGATCTGAAAATGCTGTAGCATTTTGAAAAAAGAAAAATTTTATAAGCTATCAAAAATTAAATTTGATTATTTTTTTTCATCTGTGATACAAATTAATTTTTAGGCAGCAAATAAAATTGAGGATATCGTGACAAATATGTTTCCGATAGTAAATGAACTATCGAGCGTTGATTTAAAACCATTACTTGGAGAAACGGATAAAATTTGGCAATCTTTGAAGCAAATTGAAGAGACAAATGCACTTTCTTATCAGTGGACAAATAGTGTCAGTAATAATGTCCTTCTTAGTTCACTCGGGATTGATTCTCGAAATATCGTAAGTCCTAATTACTACATGAATTATTCTATTCTTATTTTTCTTTAGTAATTTAGATAAATTATTTTTCCTTGCAGTTATTTGGGCCAAAATGGAATCCAAATGTTCCAAGATTCGCCGCAAATCTCGGCTGTTCTCCTTTAGAACCAATGAAAGCTCCATCGGAGGCGCAACAATTATTCACTTCAAATTCAGCGAAGCAATCGAATTCATTAACAACAGAAGTCAGTAATTTTTTCTCTATGCGATTAATTTAATTTTTATAATTTATATATCATAATAATTAATTTTATTATTTTTTTCAGGACGTTCCAGCTGCGCAGTTCGATTGGAACAGTTCCGGTCTAGTAAATCCTCTTGATGCAAGTGAGTATCAATCATTACTGTTGTCCACATGAATTGAAAGTTAATATCTAATGAGATATTTTCTGTTATTGATTTATCACGTTTATCCTTATTCCAATTATCCCGCTTTAATCCTTTGCTTTTTATGTTTTTCAATCTTGTCTATACCCTTTTATGAACATTGAACACGACACAATACATTTTTCCATTATCAATACATTATAAATGCAATGAAAAAAAAAAAAACAACAACTTTTAAAATCATATCAGGTGGTGATGGTCTTTCAGCGCTCTTGCCTCTAGATTTGTTGTATCCATTCGATCCTCTATTGACTCCCCATTATTCCACGCACTCTGAATCCTATCACCATCACGCTGCTTGTACCAGGAGCTCCATATATTTCAGTAAGTGTTGAAAGCTAATGATCCTTGCACGAAATGAATTATTAAAAAAATTTTTTTATTAGTTTTTTTTCAATTCACGACAATTTATCATGGGAAATTTATTAACATATAGTAATTGATAACAAATATTAATTGATGATTGTACATTAATATTTCAAATCATTTTCAGATCGAGAAGAAGTTCCACCTTCTTATGAACAAAATCAAAATCATCCACGAACTCAAAGGTCATCAGAAAATATCGATAATGCTGCAATAAAATTGCCATCAAAGCAATCACAGATGTCTAAAATTATTGAACCGTTACCTGGACCGAGTACGGTTGAACGGAAAAAGAAAATTGAAAATTCTGAAGTTTCAATGAAGAAATATTCCAATCAAAATTTACAAAAAAGTTCCCAATCAACACAGAATAGTGGAAAATCAGGTTTAATTGATAATAGTACTGGGAATAAAGTGGATGTTGTTCGTGTTGACATGAAAATAGAATCAGGAAAAGTAGAACAAAGCCGAAAAATGTCAAATGCAATGAAACGTGAAGGCGTTTCAAATTTTGAGCACACAATTTTAGATCGACATGGACGATCGATGGTTGTTAAAGCTGAAACAGTGAGAGTGTTGAAACAATTACCGGATTTATCATTTCTCAGTGCGAAAACTTTATTGTTTAATCCGGAAAACAAACAAATTGTTCAAGATCTTGGTGCTATGATTAATCGTACTATGCCTGGCTGAGTTACGTCGGTCTGAATACGAGTTTGAAAGAAGCTATACATTAATTATATAATAAAATAAAGCTTCTTTTGCCGCAGGAAAAAACAATTATGAGCGATATGATGAAAATCAAGATGATAAAATATATGAATGATCATGAATAGAGAAAGGATTCCTGATTCTAATATTCAAACCTGTGTTCAGACCAATTGAATATTCAAATTTTTCTTTCTTACTTTTTTCCATCAATATTCATATAATGTATAATATATCATGCTCATTATATTTGTTAAATATTATTTTCTTTTTTAATATCAGCTAAGTATACTCTGTGAGTGTTTCGAAATCATTATAACATCACATTGTAAATAGTAATTGTTGAGTATTATTCTCATTTTTAGTTTTAGGTTATGAAACACACTAAAAAATTTTTATTAGATTATTGTCAAGAAATTTATTTAATATTTTTCATTGTGTTAATATTACGGCTGTCATCTAGTCCGAATTATAATTCCAATCAGATTTTTATTCAATAACTGAAAAAAAAAATGAATATATTATAAATATATAACGATAATCACGGTTATTAATCGTTGTGTCAATTAATCTAACTGCAGAATTTGGATATTGAAAATAATACGATAAATCTGAATGGATTTTTCAAAGATTAAAAACAAAAAAACAAATTTAGACGCATCCATTAATAAATAATATAAAGCGATATTTTTTATTATTCGATTCATGTTCCTGGATGGTTCAGAAAGCGTCAATATGATGTACTTAATTAATTAATTAATTCATCAATCACTCTGTTAGCTGTTGAAGAGTAATGCAATGTATTGTAAATGAATAAAATGAAGATGCAATTAAATATTTTTTATTTATGATATATTATATTTTTTCAAAGTAAGGTTATGTGAATAATTTTTTTTATACATTTCGCTCATAATCTTTTTTTAAAGGTATATTTGAGTATGTAGAATTTTATTATTATATCGTAGTATCATTTGAGATTAATTATGATACCAATAATGTCATTGCCTAAAGTTAACTGAGGTAAATGGAGTTTTATCAAATCTATTAAACAAGTATGGCCGCAGCAAATATGAATACTAATTCTAATAAGTCTCTGAGAGATTTGTCCAAAGATGAATTATTATCATTGATTGTGAGATGTTCAGACTTTGCAGCGAGAAAACATACGAAGCAAAGACGATTGGATTTAGAAGCTACACCTTACATAAATCATCCAATAGGTATTGTTAAAAAAAATTTTTACCGTTGAAACAATACAGAAAATATAATATTGTATTTGTTTTTCGCTATTAATATTGTTGCAGGTGTAGCAAATATCTTGACACAGGAAGGAGATGTAACTGATCCAGTTGTAATTGTTGCTGCAATATTGCATGATACTGTTGAAGATACTGATACAACAATAGAAGAAATCGAACGTGAATTTGGGCCAGAAGTTAGGTTAGTGGTATCTGAAGTTACTGATGATAAAACATTGCCCAAGGAGGAACGTAAACGTTTACAAATTGAACATTCATCTCATATAAGTCATGAGGCAAAGCAAGTGAAATTAGCAGATAAGATTTATAATTTGAGAGATCTTCAAAAGAGTATACCAATTGGTTGGACACCCAAGAGAGTTGAAGAATATTTTAATGTAGGTATATATATTTGAATAAATTGATAATTCAACGTTGAAATAATTAACTTTATCATTTCAGTGGTCTAAAGCTGTGATTGATGGTTGCCGTGGTACAAATGTTAAATTGGAAAAAATATTTGATGCAATTATCGCTAAACAATTTGAACAATTATGAATACATAGTAAATAAAATTCAATATTTGCTTGCTTATAAAATGTATTTTATATAAAATCTTGTTGTCATCATCGACTATAAGTCGATAAACAGTTTATAAAATTTGTAACAATAATGTTTAATGATCAACAATGATTGTGTACAAGTGACAATTTATTTTACATGAGTTTGATAAAATTGTTTCATATAATCAGCCAGTTGTTTCGTCTCATCGACAGTAATTGCATTGTATAATGATGCACGTATGCCTCCAACCGATCTGTAATTAATATCGCAGTGTTTGTTTATTATTGAAGATTTAAAATTATTTAATTACGATTAAAACTTTACCTATGACCCTTAAGTTGAAGCATTCCAAGTTTTACAGCGCCAGCTAGAAATTCTTTCTCCAATTGTTCATTATTATCGCCAATTCTAAATGGTATGTTCATACGACTTCTTGATTGTGATTCAATTGGACAGGAATAAAAACCATTTGATCCTTCAATAATATCATAAATCATTTTACTTTTTATTATTGCCAATTTCTCCATTCCCTCGACGCCTCCATTTTTTTTAATCCAATTAAATACACGTCCAATAAAGTTTACTCTATTTAGAAAAAAAATTAAGTAAAATATATCAATCATTATATATTTATCACAAATAATACGTCAGAATGATCTCATGACCCATTCATTTTTTTATTATTACGCAACAATCTTCGCGGGAGAATGAGATAACATTTACAGTTTATTAATCTTAAGACACATGCGATTGTCAATTAAAATTAAGTTCACTTACTGAAATGTCGGTGGCGTGTTATAAATGGAATTTTCTTTAGCATTAACAGTAAAATCCAATATTGATGGACACATAGTCATTGCATTACCCAAAAGATCTTCACGTACAATGACCAAAGTTACGCCAGAAGGTCCAAAATTTTTTTGCGCTCCAGCAAAAATTATTCCAAACTATTTAAGAGAATAAAAAATACTCAATTAAAACAACGAATTATTCCCTGAACATGTGGCAGATAATTAAATAAATACTTTTGAAACGTCGAATTTTCTAGTGAGAATATTTGACGACATATCAGCAACTAAAGGAACATTATGCGACTCCGGTATGAAATTAAATTCAATTCCTTAAACAATAAAAATATATTAATTCTGATAAAATTCTTCAAATTCAACAGTTATTATAGAAAATTATTATTTTTTCTTTACCTCCAATAGTTTCATTGGAACAATAGTATAAATACGAAGCATTTGGATTAAGATTCCATTTAGATTGATCAGGTATTCCTGTATATTTGCTTCCTACTGGATGAACAATATTTATCGTGCCATATTTAGCTGCTTCTTTTGCTGCTTTTGCCGACCACGCACCTAGCACAAAAATCATTTGAATTAATCCATCAATTTTTTCTCTTTTTTTAATTACTAATCAAAATTAATTCTACCTGTGACAACGTAATCTGCTGTGCCACTTTTACTTATCAAATTGAGTGGTATTGCTGCAAATAAACCAGTACCACCGCCTTGTAGAAATAATATTTTGTAATTAGCTGGAATGGATCTGAAAATATTTGTTTAATTTACAAAAATTAATATATCTAAATATTAATGGAATAGAAAAAAAAATCATAGGATAATGATCATTGGGAAAAAATTTAAATTAATCATACAGCAATTCACGAAGGCAATCTTGAGCATCTTGATTTATCTTCATATAATCAGCACTTCGATGGCTCAATTCACAAATGCTCATTTGGGTATTGTTAAAGTTTAATAATTCAGCTTGAACATCTTGAAGCACCTAAACAGATGAAAATATAATTGATGAAATTAGTACAATATTGTGTACATAATTGGATATGAGACACGTTCACAAGTGGTTCAATGAACGAGATTAACCTACATATGTATACATACAAAAAAAAATTGAAAAAAAAAATTGGACGTTGATGGAAAGACGGAAACACAACTACTTGTTGCTAGCAATAGAGACATAGATATTTGCAACTGAATATAAATTCGTAGCAATTTTAATAATGAATACGAAAATGAAAATCAATTTTTTTTATTAATTAAAAACAATTCCGGGAAATTTGTCTTTTTATTCATACCAAGATTAATATAATATATTTATAAGTACGTTATCTTTTTTTGATTGTGTTTCGTCATTGCGATCAAACATGATAATAAAAATAAGTTGTAAGATAATTGTTCCATGCTAAAATGTATGCACAATATTGAAATTAATATTTAATTATACTATTTCATTGTGAAATGTATACATTTTTTATTAAATCCTACTTAAATAAATTGAAATATCAAAGAAATTTAATATTTTATTGTATTATTATACCTCTTTGGGAAGTTTGCCCGGTCCCGCGCCAAAGTTCATCACAGTCTTTTGCGATTCAGTACTCATGATCACAAGTTTATATTGTCAATAAAAATGTCTGGACAATTTAGACAAAACGAACCATCGGGTAGTCAGTCTCAGAGTGTTTTCCCACTTCTGTTCATCTGTTATATATTCTCTGATATTACAATTTTTTATATCATACATGATCATCATTTTTATACTGTTGAATTTTGTCGATAAAACAGATAACCTCAAAATAAATCGATTATTCGATAATATTGTTGATATATTCTGATTGACCGATTGTTGTAGATTCATCATAAGATTCAAACAATTTAATCCATTATCACAATTAGACAGAAGGCGGTTATTATGCCCTGAATATAGTTCATATCAATTATTTTGTTTTCCTACAAAAATATTAAATATTAAAATCATGAACATAACCTCCAAATAAAAATTTCAAAAAGCATGCATAAAAGAATATTATTAATTGAAATTATCATAGTATGAAATGATATTTGTATAGCTTAATTAATTTCGAGGTTAATCATCGTTGTTTGTTTATAAATTACATTATTAAAGTCATTTTGACATTATATTTAGACATTTTACACGTCGTGGAATACTGTGGTCCCACAATGGTAATATATATCAGATAGCACAGAGTGGAATTTGGTGCAGTGCATTGAAGTTATCGATTTGTGATAACTGAGCAACATGAAAAAAAAAATAGCAACGCAGATTCGATCTAAAATAGTGTATTTCTGCGCATTGCACGTCACCGGCATAAAGTAATTTATGTAATGTATGTATATATGTATATTTTATATACATATATACGTACTAACAGTTGACCTTCAGTGTCCTCGAATACAACAGTGGCTCGAGCGATCATACTTGCTGTGCAGTTCATTATAAAATTTCTTTCTGTTACTTATTGCAGCTCGACCAGTTCCATTGAGTATTGACTATTATTTGAAGCATTTGAACGTGCTCGTGACAATTGTTTCAACGCTTTTCCAATAAATTTTCTTCCTGTTTATTGATTTTTGACTATCCTCAATCTCCAATACAAGGTAATGTAAAACCATATATCGTCAAATTTTATTTTATATTCTACTTATATTAATTTATTCGACTATTTATTCTTTCTCGGACATTGTAAGTCTAATAATCAATACGCATGGATGATAGGACATTTCGTTGCGTAAGCTCATGAAAAATAACTGAAAAGATCCTGAATGAATGCTGCAAAAAACCCTGCAAAAGAAATTAATTTAGATTCTGAAATATACTGTATGATAAAAAATTATTTGAATTTTCTTTTAGGTATTCGATATAATGGCGGGTCTTCTAGTCCATTTATTTTATTTATGCAACTGCATTGAATAATTAGAAGAAATTTATTCATATTTTCGATTTAGTCCGCTTTTCATTACTATTTATATATATGCATATAAATTTATCATTTTATTATCCTTCATATTAACAATGGACCAAGTGATGTAGAATGAGGTTATGTCAGTAATTATTCATTACAGTTATTTGCTTATCATCATTCAGGTTGAATTAATGACTGAAATAAATTAAATTATTAGTATACTGAAGTGAAATTATATCATATTTCATAAATATGTTAACAATATAAAGAAATATTATGTCAAATTGAAAATAAAAATTATACTCTATTCTCATTATTATCAGATGATATATGACCAAGTGTTCCCGTGCCTGTTGTATGCAATATATATATATATATATAAATTTGTTTCCGTCTTATAGTCGAAAACCTAAAAAAAAAAATCAAATAATAACAGATATACGTGTGTATGTTTTACTGTAGATGTTATACATATACGTACTTGCAAAAGTTGGATATTAGTTTTCACTTAACCTCACTTTTACAATAATATATAGTGTCAGTATTTCGTGTGTCTTAATTCAATTTAATTTAGTTAATGCAAATCTTTTTTTTTTATTTAAATAATACTGTGCGATAATTTTGATTTTCTTTAAATAAAAGCATTAACACGTGAAATAATTTAATCATAGTGAACCGGCATTTTGACATTGGTTCTTTTGTCCGCCATTAACAGAGTGAAGAATTTTTTTTTTTATTAATTCAATGATGAATATTATCTTGTGATTGTTAAATGTCAACTGATAACAAGATGAAATCTCGAACCAGAAATAAATTAACCTTGTTATAAATTCCATTTGAAAAAGTTATATCATGTAGTCGTCATCATGCCATATATATTTATATATAATTTTCGTTGACCTTGTAGATTTGAGCGATAAATCTGTGTCGTTATTCAAATCTTTTGATAGGTTATGTCAGAAATTTATTAGTATTCTTATCACATACAATTCGAAGATATTCAAATCTATTATTTAAATTTGCATTCATAAATAAATTCAATGGTATTTTTGAAATTTATAAATGCTATAAAATGCTGCTGTATATCTGTAGGCAGCCATGTTAAATTCGTAATAGTTGAAATGGAATTGGACTGACGGAGGTTTTGCATTGAAAATTTGTCTCATTTTATATATTCATTACAATTAAAAGTAATTGTGCAAAAAAAATAGTAATATGTAGCAGATACAATAGTTATTAATAGAAGAAATTGTAGTAAACTGATTGATCATAACCTCTTTTAGTCCGATTCCATTTTATTTATGGACGCAGACTATTGGCGCGCGAAAAAACAACCAAATTCAAAATGACCATTCAGTTAATCGCCATTTTTTTTCCATTTAGCCTCAACATAAAATATTAAATACAAATATTTTTGCAAATAATAAATATTAAATAATGCTTATATAAATCAAAATGATAAATTTCATGCTACTTCAACAAATCCAATTTTATTTCTATCATCGCGACAATGATAAATCAAATATTATGAAGTATAGAAACACTATTAGCAATAGCACATATACATGTCTTTAAAATAGCTAAAAGTACTGAAGGTACAAATAATCTCTGTACATAAAACTTGGCACACTTAGTTACCGTCAAACAACCAAATGCAAACAAGTAGAAAATTATTTTTCGTCATTAGTAATCACTATTATCTACATCGCGATTTCCATTTTTTCTTTAAACTCTGGACAATTAATTATTCCACTTACCAAAAGCCATTCTTATCGTCCAAAAATTCTCACATCTTTGGATATAAAGAACTAATTCGAATTTTTTGTCCTTTATTCTCGCAGCCCAACAAAATGGTCTGGATAACTGCCGACGACAAGGTATCGACAAAAATCATGCCCACAATTTTCAAATATGAAAAAAAAATTAAAAAATGAAAACAAAACTCTCTGCTATAATTATTTTTGTATTTCATTTATATTATTGCTTTGTTATGATTTTATTCATCTTTATATAACACAAGGGTGTTGATGATTTTGAAGCTATGATTTTTTTCCTCTTTTTATTTGCAGTTTTTTTGTAGGTTAGAATTCCCTATTTTAATATTTTAATAGTAATTAATTTGCTTTCAGTTATTTTGTGAATTGATTTTCAGGGTGTGTGGATAATATTTAACAGTATTATTGTTATTTTTATTTTAAATCATTGTACAGTTTAGTCACACGCTGAGAAATTATCTATTTTCGTTGTTCCCAACACTAGGAAGTGTGTCTTCCCAATAGAAACAGCCATTCTGATATTGAGTTACATAATAGAACCAAAATATTATCATTCATTTCAATCATCAACTCATTTTATTTTTATTTATACATTTCACTTCAATGTAATCTAAGATTAAATAGCAGTGTAGAATTAGTAGAAATTTATATAAATTTTATTTCTTAGAAAAGAAGAAAAAATGTTTGGAATATTATTTAGTTGCATGTAGTAAAGAACTTTGAATTGTACTAATTATCTCTAATTATTTTTACATTACACAAAAAATTTTATTTCCATTCAAATGTTTCATTAGAGTTGAACAAAAATACTTTAAATATTTATTTAAGTAATGCAACGTAATTATTGTTAATGACATTACCGAGTAATGTGGCCCTAGATTTGGGGCTTATTTTTGTGTGGTTAATTTAGCACTTACTTTTACTAATGAATGCACGAGGTTATGTCTTTGTGAAACGTTTGAATTTCCCATGTGAAGATCGCAATGAAGTCATCACGATAAACTTCAACTTCGTTCACTTCCTGTATTGTGCTCGTACTTATTACGATTGCAGATGATTGAATAATTTCACTGTTTTATTTAGATACATTTTATTTTTCTATATAGTTGCTTTGCATAATCAAAGTTTTATTAATTTTTTTTTCTTTCAGTATCGTCAATTGTCGAAGGAAATTTATTTACTATCATAAAGAGCTTTTCTTTTGTAGATTTGTTTTATTATTAGATAAATTTCTTTAAATTAATATTCAATTAAATTTTTTTCAGATGGACGTGTCATCTAGAGCAAGAGTTCAACATGCCCAAAGTCATTTGGATCATATTTGTGCACTGGATATCAATTCGCCAGCTGCATTCTATCGTTTATCTGGTATAATTTGTACAATTGGACCTGTATCACGTTCAGTTGAGATGTTGGAGAAAATGATTGAAACAGGAATGAACATTGCTCGAATGAATTTCTCTCATGGTTCACATGAATATCATGCTGAAACAATAAAAAATGTTCGTCAAGCACAGAAAAATTTATCAGAACGTAATAAGATAAATGTTCCCGTTGCAATTGCATTGGATACTAAAGGTCCGGAAATTCGTACTGGACTTTTGGAAGGTGGTGGTTCAGCTGAAGTTGAATTAATGAAGGGTCAATCATTTAAACTATCAACCGATAAGGCTTACGCTGAAAAAGGAAATGCCACTGTTGTTTATGTTGATTATGACAATATATCTAAAGTTCTGAAAGTTGGTAATCGCGTATTCGTAGATGATGGATTAATTTCATTGATTGTTACGGAAGTTCAGCCAACAGCGGTTATTTGTACAGTAGAAAATGGTGGATTACTTGGCTCACGTAAAGGTGTTAATCTTCCTGGTGTACCAGTTGATTTACCAGCAGTGTCTGAAAAAGACAAATCTGATTTACAATTCGGCGTTGAGCAAGAGGTTGATATGATCTTTGCTTCATTTATTCGTAATGCCGCGGCATTAACGGAAATTCGTAATATTTTGGGTGATAAAGGTAAAAATATCAAGATTATTTCGAAAATTGAAAATCAACAAGGTATGACAAATTTGGATGAAATTATTGAGGCATCTGATGGTATTATGGTGGCGCGTGGTGATCTTGGTATTGAGATTCCACCAGAAAAAGTTTTCCTTGCGCAAAAATGTATGATTAGTCGATGCAACAAGGTTGGAAAACCAGTTATTTGTGCCACTCAAATGTTGGAGTCGATGGTAAAGAAACCACGTGCTACACGTGCTGAAACATCGGATGTAGCCAACGCCATTCTTGATGGCGCCGATTGCGTTATGCTCTCAGGTAAATTAATAATAATGCAGATATGAAAAATATACAAATACAAAATTAATATACGGAATGGATAAGTATCATCATTTTGTTTTATAATTGATTTACAGGTGAAACAGCAAAGGGTGA
>JAQQBS010001422.1:714857-741616 GCA_030347275.1 Microctonus aethiopoides | reverse complement strand
ATGAATTTGAATTCAAAAACAAACACAGCATGAAGCTCTTCAATCCATACCAGAGTATCGCATCTGTTTCTGTTAGAAACAATAGTTTCACAAGTAACAGATCCAAATTCCTGCAACATGTAACCGTATAAAACGTAGTGCAACTCGTACTCACTTGAAGGAGTTCTTTTTCCTTTTTTAAACAAAACATCAATACTTTTGGCTAGACAGCGAGCGCTGTTTTCATTGCATGATCGTGCCATATTTTTCAGTGATTCAATGAAATTTCTAATCAACTTGGGAGAATTATTGTAATATTTCTTTATCAAATCGTGCCTATTAAGAACTGGATGAATTATATGATATACTGCTTTATTAGGTAAGGCTAAGCATAAATAATTGTGTCCATAATCAGTTAGATGGAAAAACCCCAGTTCGTATAAAAACTGTAAAAATAAATCGACATCATTATTCTTCATGTCATTTCTGCATACTATCTTGTATAATCTTTGAACATCCTTAAAATGAAACGTTGAAACGTATTTTATTCTGACAGACTCGCCAGACATGATTTTTGCTATTTTTGGTCTGATTTTGAAATGAGCTATTGCCTCTTCCATTTCAGATGGCACCCCAGCCGACCAATAAATACCGAGTGCCTTATTACAGATATATTTTGAAATAGCCCATGGACTATAGATTTTAATATTACGGCCATCATTCGTCTGGTAGCCATCGTGCATATATTTTATATTATAAAAACCTTCAATGAGTCCCACTTTTTCTAACAAATTTTTGACTTCAGTTTCTTCGAAGCCGTAAAATTTGGTAAACAAATGATTTTGCAGAAAAGCACATATTGTAACATTGTTGACACTTTTGGATAATATGCTACTAAATTGATGGCAGGCATTTGATAATGATCGTTCAACAAATTCATTTCCTTCCAATAAATTTCGAATGATGGTTTGGATCAGTTTTATCGTTTGCTTTCTATGACGAGGTTTTAATTCATCTTCATAAACCATTGAGTTCACTGGCTCGTCGAACTCATCGATGAACACAAATACTTTTCTATTATAGTAGTCGTGCAAAATTCCGGATAAGATTCTTAAACCAGCCTTTATTTCTGCCAGAGATAATGACATACATTCCTCGGTATCGTAGTATCTCATAAATGTCTTTTTGTTATATCCCGAGTAAACCCACCATGGGTTGTGTTGTAGATAACGATGTTTTCGAAATGCCCGATTTATAACTAGTTTAAGGGTATAAACAATCTGTTTAAAATTATCTCCTGTCATTTCAGAAAAATCAACATATATTGTTGGATATTTTCCAAAATGTTCAAACATAATCTCCTTTTCCTTAAATATGTTTTTCCCTTGAAACAGTTTGAAATTTCTTGATGTTGGTTGAACTTCCTTTAAACAACGGTTATCTTCATCAACGTCTAACTCGATGGGAGAGCCTTCTTTATCCACTTCGATTTCGACAAATCTTCTCATCATATTCATGTTCAGCGATTTGCCGAATCGCGAGGGAGCAATGATCAAAACATGTCTTTTTTTAAACAACTCTTTTATTAAGAGAGTTTTATCGATGTAGAATGGCTGATTGTAATACTTTACATAAAATGAATCAGCTTCATGAGGATCTTCAATTGTCTAAGAAAATGAAATGAAAGTATATAGACCTTATTTCTAAATAATCATGATTCAATATATTGTAGTAAATATCGTAACAAATAGATTCAACTTACCAATGCTGGTATAGATTTATTTGTTTTATGGTCACTCATCTTCGGTCATCGAGCAGTGAGCAATTCTATGAATATTTTTCTTGCAACGGTATAAAAACTCGTGCTACAAACTTTTATAACTGTCCTCCAGACACGTGCAGAAAAGAATAATTAGCACTCAACTTTCAAGAACATGTGGAGGATTCCACCACTACAGATGCGCCATCTCAATGACCAAAGGGAGAACTCAAGCAGCAAAAACTAGTTCTCGCTGAAACCGACAAGGGGCAGCAAAATCGCCGAACTGTTTTGATTCACCATCCTGCAAACACGCATCAATATATTTTTCTAAAATTACGCACAAGAAAATCCTTTAAAAAAAAATAAATAATTGTCCGAGACAAGCTCGACTTCATATTAATAACCAATTACTAAAGGAAAATAAAAAAATATCAAGAAGGTCGCGAAAAGGTCAGGATGGTGAAGAAGACAGTTGAGCGATTGTGCTGCCTCTTGTCGGTTTCAGCGAGAACTAGTTTCTGCTGCTTGAGTTCTCCCTTTAGTCGTTGAGATGGCGCATCTGTAGTGGTAGTGTTATGTACGTTTTATGATATTTAAGAAGAGTACATATGTACTTCCAAAGTACCAACTTGATGGAATACGACAATATACTGTACTATATTTACTATAGAAAACATATGTAAAGTACGGAGGTGTGCGCGGTGTGCAACACGAGTTGTACATTTGTAACCGCTAGCGATTCCTAACCTCCAAATAGTGCGAATATTCATTTATTCTCTGCAATAATTGATATATATAAGATAATATTTATAATAAAAATATTAAAAAAATGTTTTCTTTTACGGTAAATATTCATTTTGTTACTGCTGATTATTATTTTTATATTTATTGTAGTATTTTAAATGAGAAATCTTTATGATTGTTGTCGACATTTCAGAATTTTTGTTCTTCAAGAAATATTTCATCAACATTACCAAGAACAACAATATTAATTAAAAATTTAGCTGCAAAATTTTCTTCTGATATTGCATTATCAACTAAAACAGAAGTAAGTATCATAATTAATATTTAATTGTTGAAATTTTCTTTACAATAATTGAAATTAAATTAACAGAAAATTATGTGATTTCAGCCAGAATTAGATAAATTATATCAAAAAATAGAGGTTGAAGTGCGTGGTAATGATCCAGCAGTGTTAAAAAGTTATGGTATATTTTCTACAACAGCAGCAGGACATTTGGGCATAACTGTTGGTAGAAAGTTAGTATTATTTATAATTTATTCAAATATAATTACCTATAACCTCAAATTAACTTTTGTTAAATATTAAATTTATAGTTCAACGCCGAAACAGCATAGTGTCGAACGTTTTACAGTATTAAAGTCTGCTTTTGTTCATAAAAAACATCGAGTACAGTATGAATTTAGAACGTACTATCGACATTTAGACTTCCTCAGACTTACTGGATCAACAGCTGATACATTATTAGAATATTTACAAAGAAATTTACCGGAAGGTGTTGCCATGAAAGTCACCAAGGTTTGTAATTATTCGAAAAAACTGAAAAAAAAAATATTAAATATTATATATTTATATTTGAGAACTTAACCTTAAAAAGTACAATATTAATAAGTAAAATTTCTCATATTTCAGCATGAACTCACAACTCTACCTGAAGCAGTCAGCAAACCACCCCAGAAAACTGTATAAAATAATCTAGTATACTTTTGTTTTTACCAATTAATTAATAGATCTTTATTCAAGTGATCAAGAAAGTTTTTAGATACATGAAGAGAATAAACAATGAAAGAGACAGATTTGTTGTACATATATAAATCGTATCAAGAATTATTACGATTTGTTGATTTAATTACAATGATTTTGGCATTTTTCTGTTTTTTATCATCGGTGTAAAAGCTCGGGGGAATTTCTGGAAAATTATTTTTCTTCATAAAAGTCAAATCTCTCGTACGTCCTTTTTTAATATCAATTGTCCTCAATGGAGTGTCCACACTAGATTTATCTTTTACATGACGATCCAATTCTTGTTGAACCGGCTCGGTAGTGAAATGTGTTAATACTCGTTTTTGATCTGTGAAATTTCCCTTTGAAATCATTGTATTATCAGCTAAATTCAAAGTGGGCAATGGATTCTTCCTGTGATTCCGAATCAGTACAACACTGGCTATGCAACTGCGCAAAACGTAATCGCCCACTGAATAACAA
Organism: Microctonus aethiopoides; assembly: GCA_030347275.1. Taxonomy (NCBI): domain Eukaryota; kingdom Metazoa; phylum Arthropoda; class Insecta; order Hymenoptera; family Braconidae; genus Microctonus; species Microctonus aethiopoides. The sequence goes on along the minus strand of JAQQBS010001422.1, from coordinate 737,648 downwards.
ATGAACAATTAATTGAATCAATTGGTAAATATATATATTTCAAATAAAAAATTACATTCATTGCAGTGAACTTACTTGTCAGTGGGCGATTTATATGTTGTGCACTACTAACTTGGTTATTAATCATCGATGTCAGAATAATAGTTATTAACAAAACAAAAACTTTCTTCATCGTTTTTGTAGTCTGTAATTATTTACTGATTATTTATTTATTTATTTATTTATTTATTATTTTATTTTCGACAGTCAACAAGAATCGTCTATGCAGGAAACTATACTCCAAGAGCAACTGTTGAAGACTGAGAAGTGAAAGAGAAATTACAAACAAATTAACTATCGCAAAAAAACCAACTATAAAATATTTATTTCCATTTCGTAACAATAAGAATTTCATACACGTTTTATTTCAAATATATACATGCATATATATGTATAATGTTTTTCTGGAAATGCACTCGGATAATATTTGGTTATTTGAGTTAAACTCGTACGATTGTGTTTCATAAAAGCTAATAAATCACACAAAGGCCCACCACCACCATCGACACCACCTTGGAAACCGGTTTTTCAAATTATACTCGCCAAATAAAATTATCCCTTCTCATTTGAGTATCTAAATGCCGATTTGGATTGCGACGTGCCGTTAGTTATTTTGCCACTAATGAGATTTTTCTTATAAATTCCCTATATGTATAAAATATTTTTTTTATTTATTTTTTTTTTTGTTCATTCTCCCACTGACCACACTCGAACATAGTCAACTTTCAGCGATGTTTTATATTTGTTTCCACGCTTCCAGCTGGATAACCATTGATCCTTGGCCTGCCAAAAGCGGAGCATTGCCTATATAAAAAAAACCAGAATGCCGTCAGTATACTATCTTGGTGCATCACCAATTTCAATATGAGTGATTCGCATTTATTTCTGACCTTCGCACCAACATTCTTCCAAGGTTTTTCATAATAACCACTTCGTGTTTCATCTGGAAATACTCTCATACCACCAACGCCGACACCCAACATTAGATAAAACTATAAGAAAAATAATGGAAACCAAAATTAAATTCGAAAATTGAAATAGAAACATTATCAATCATTTATTTAATTAAAATTTCATACCTCCAGGTCATAAGGTGCCATATTATTTACTTGTTCATTTGATTGAGACTGTCTTACCCGTCCAACCACCTCATCATTAACTTTGAAAACAAAACCATTCTTATTCCAAATTGTTGTAAAAACATTGAAATCTTCTGTCCATATGCCAATTTGTTTTTCCTTAATAACTTTTTCTTCAGTAACATTTCCAATGGGACCAGTTCTCAAACCAAATTCTAATTGTCTCGAGCTGAAGTCTCTTTTAGTATTAGGTCTTGAATCAATTAAATTTTCATTTCCACGCGCCATCCCCAAAATGACACGTCCACTTGAATATCCAACACCATAAGTTGAATACTTTGGTTGCAGCCACATTTCTTTATTAACAAAATAACAAATGATTTCATTGTCTGAATATAAAAATATTTAATTAACTCAATTAATCTTACCTGGATAAAGCCAATCACCCTCAGGTAATTTTGCACGTATTTCAATTTTTCCATATCTAAATGTAAAACTCTGTTTTGTCATTAAACGTGCAGAGATCACAGGTGGTATGATGTTGTATGCAGTTGCTTTTCGATAACACTCGTCTGATAATAAACCACTGCATCTGTTGAATAAAAAATAAAGTTTATTATTTAGATAAAATTTATTTTACGATTGTATATATTAATTTATTTACTCTGCTAATTGAAGTCTTCCAAAATATGTGATATTTTCACCATATGATTCATCCAATAAACTTGGAATTATCTCCAGTATACCATCCTTGACTTTCAAACTCTTTTCTAATTTGTGATAAACACAAAATTCATAGTCCTGCAGGCATGTTAATAGATTAATATTAATAATAAATAATTAATAATAAATAAATAAATAATAAAATTAATAAAAATAAAAACAAATAATAATATAATAAACTAATAATAAAATAATAATAACATTAATATATTTTTAATACTATAAAAAAAATTATTTACTTTACCGGATCCAGGGGAATTTTAATTTCACGTTTCCATATTGATGAATTTAAATAACGATAATTGTCCTCATCAGCAAACTCATCGCCAGTTATTTGATCAAAGTTTTCTTCAAATATTAATTCATTTTTACACATTACTTTCACGCCATTCATTGTGGTTATACTTTTTCCACAATTATTACGTTTGCGATTATTTTTTGAATATACAACATTGATTAATATTATTATCGTCAAAATTATCCAAATATTGTTGGTATGATAAAGATGCATTTTGATTTTGTTTTATTAATATATTGAATGATTTTTTCGTAGAGTAACATACAGTTGTTGTCTTAGATCCAACTGATGAGGAAATTTTTATTTATATACTGGAATTTCCTGTTGATAGTCTCTGATCCCTGCTCCTATATATGTTTTCAATATCAATAATATAATCATATTTATTCATATTTTTTTTATTTTAATATCTACTATAAACATATTGTTTCTTTTATTTTTTGTTATATAGATATGATATTGTTTAAAAAATGTACGCGCATGCGTTCATTCATATAAATTTACACACATCAATTATGAAAATAAGACAGCCAAAAATACAGAATAAACTGATGGTGCTCTCTGATATTTAATAAATGAACGCTATTTGTTTGATCGATAATTAAACTTGATTGTTTGGATCAATAATGTTGTCAGTAACAACGAAAATAGGACGATGTAGAATATTGTCAAAATTTTCGTTTATAATTATTAATAAATTTAAATATTCGTGTCAATTATCATCATTGAGAGGTTATGTTGTGGAGAATTCTACTAGAAATAATAAATATATAAACAAAATTGATAATAGATTTTGTCATGCAACAATAGTTCAATATAGTTCAGAAGAGAACTCTATTAAATCATCTCAACAGTAAGTAATGTCCAATTGATAATGATTTTTTAGGTTAATTTACCATTCACTAAATTTCTGAAATTTCACATTTTAAAAAAAATTTTTTTTTGTACTTTATCATTTAAATTTGTATCCATGATTTAAATATATATTATTATAATAAATTATCGTTGTTTTTAAACAATTATTATTTAATATAGAACTGAATTATTGCAGTTTCATATTTGTTTTATTCACTCATTTATTTTTTATTTCAGGGAGTTGGATGATCTGCAATATGATATCATTACGAATGATACCCTTGATTCATTGACGGAATATTTTGACAATATTATTGAGAAAGCTGATCATTTAAATGAAGCTGATGTGACTTATGGGGTGTGAAAACAATTCATTAATATAAATAAATAATAAATAATATTAATAGATGAGTATTAATAATTAATTATTACAGAGTGGAGTACTTACTGTTAAATTTGGAAGTAAATATGGGACATATGTAATTAATCGTCAAACACCAAATAAACAAATTTGGCTTTCATCACCAACATCTGGGCCAAAACGTTATGACTTCATTAATGGCACATGGATTTACAAACATGATGGCAAAAGTCTGCATGAACTCCTTGACAAAGAAATACCATCAATTGTAAAAGATACAACGTCGTTCAACAAATGTGCTTATGGCAGAAGAATTAAATAATAAACATTGAGATTCTTAACGAAAATTTATTGCCGATTCTATATATAAATTAAGCAAAAGAAAACTAACAAGTATTTATCTATTCTTCAAGATAACAAAGTAAAAACATACGTTGACATTAAGAAAAATCGTTTATTTGTCTTTGTAACATTATTTTTTTTTTTTTACTGACGTAGTGGTAAATTAATTATTGTTATCTTATAACTGCTCCGCTCAATCATGTTTTCAAGAGAACAATTTTGGTCACGCAAACACGCTTACATCTCGCAAACTACTTCACCAAGCACTTCATTAATTATTTTCTTATATTGTTATATCAAAATCTACGTTTCAATTAAATATGGATGATAAAAAAAAAAAAGTTTCAGGCAAACTGTAATAATATCTGATCAATAGATCATGGATGAAATTATGGAAGATGGAAATCTCGTTGATCGAGTTAGGATTTTGTTACAACGAGACATGCAATATTATCAGGTATATCTTTAATGTGAAGAAAATATATCTCATAAAAGGGAATATGTATTGATTTTTGAGAATAATTGATAAATAATAATGTAGGCAATGCAAACGGTCCTACGAGAATCATTATGCGGCCGTGTAAGTGGTGGTAAACTTGATTTCCCTCGCCATGCATCATTCGCGGCAATAAAAATTGTTAAATGGTGGGAAGCAGAGTTCTTAATTGCATTTAGATATCCATCAGGATTATGTATATCTACGGAGAAAGATGCGAGTGGTAATGAAGATGATCAAGTTATTAAAATGACAAAACCATCGGAATTTATTCTATTAGTTGTTGATACATCAGAACAATTAATTGGTATTAAAAAATTATTCATCAATGTCTTCAATGAATGCATATATTATTAATATCAAATTTATTGCAGAACATTTACATGCACTTATTCAAGAATCGTTGGATCATGCAGACTTGGCAGTATTAACTGCAACTCTTGGCGCCGCGGCATTAATAAGAAATTGCTTGTGGTGTTATAAACAACAATCTCGAGACAAAATACCAACTCAATCGAGGTCTTTGATTAATTATCAATACAATTAGTATGTTTAGATAATCATCGAGAAAAGAGAATAATTGAAAGAATTAAAAAATATTTATAAATATAATTACAGTGAAAAACTTCGTAAATGTTATAAGTCGTATCAGGAAATGGCAGAAGCAGTTGCTGAAAGATTACTTGACCTTCATTGCCGATTAATATCACTTTACATATTGAATGAAGCAGATTCATTAAATTGCCAAAGTAATAAGCCATTTTTCGAGAACGAGCGATCATCATTTATTATTCAAATGTGGTGGTTATATATGCAGGGTACATTCACACTAGTAAAATAATAATGATATCAATGATACTATGTAGAAAATTATGTATTTGCTGAATTGTTTTTGTATATTAATCCAGCAATTTTCATTTTAATATGAATAATTTGTAGGCACAAAGGCAGACTTATGGAATACAGTGTCACCAAAAATGGCACAACGAATATTTTCTGGTATGCTTAATGAGTCACTCACAATAATTGTCACGCGCTTTATACATGTGAGAAGCCATTGCTTATGATAAAAAGAAAAAATAATAATAAAGTAGATTGAATATGTTCAGACAATTTTTTTTATGAAAAATTTATTATTGAAACTTTAAGGGTCGACCAAGTTTAGCGAGATCTGATCAATTTTGGGCTGATGCCTTCAATGTATTGAGCTGCACTGCTCACTTGTCATTATCAGCTTGCTCTAATGCCGATGAACTCATTGGAATTCATATGAATAAATTGCCAATTATTATGCGCGATATACACGCAAAGTGTCGCGAACTTCTAATTTGCCTTCTACTTCGTGGAACTCCATTAAAAATTCTCTATCAAGTAGAATACATATGAATAAATAATATTAACTAGTATTTGATTATAACTTATTTTTATATTAGATTTTAAGTATTATTTTGTAAATTAAATTAAATAATTTGCAGGCATGTCGAAATGGTTTGGAAAATATGCCAATGTTAAAAAAACATTATGGACCTGCGTCTTGGCTAATGATTAGTGCTCCAAGTCTTTTTGGTTCTCCCAAATTACAAACAGATCATTCAGTATTACCCGAGGATCAAGCATTAATTCTAGAAATAAATGTCTTGAGATCACAACCCCAAGCTAACTGGGCTCAATTATTAAAAGTAATAAATATTAATAATATGAATTATTAAAACACATTTTTTATTTGATAATTCGAAAAGTTTTTTTTTGTTTTAATTTTAGGTGTTATCAATGAATAACTGCTCTGTGACAAAATTATTGTTGAGCACTTTGATAAGACAGTGTATTAATGAACAAGATGAATTTAATCATCCAAGATGTAATATACCTAAAAATGAAAATGAAAAATGTGGAAGATTTCTTTGTACTGGTTGCTATCATCATTTATTAAATTTACCACCTACTTTGTGCCTCTTTAGTCTCATGTATGTGTCGATCAACATGGCAACAGATCCATTGGTGGCAATAATTCCAGCATTGAAACAGGACGTTAATTGGTCCAATTATCTTGATAGACAGCAGGTAACGTTTTGGTGATATTTCGAGTGATAATTCTATCAGTGTGCAATTCAATCGAGTTTTACCAATTCAATTATTAATATTGTCCAGTCGTACAAACAAAAATAGATTTATTGATTAATTTAATGAAAACGAAATTGAAATTAAATTTTTAGGTGTGGAATCAAATTCGCCCTCCATGGTTAAATGCTCTTCTTGTATCATTTAAAGATATGATGATGCCAATTGTCGAAACTCTCATTGATGCTGTAAAGGTTTGTTTATTAAGAAACAAAATATTTTAAAAGAAATATTAATTATTTTTAATTTATAAATTTATTTTAGACTGGTGCGAGCATTTATCAAGCAATGTCTATTGCTCTTGCCTGCTTTGCTGAGCTTTATATTTGTGTTCCAATTACAGTTTTACGAATAGTTCAGTGTATGAACAAAAATATTCCTGCTCATTGTCATCCAATTGGTGGTTCAGTAATTCTTCAAGTGCTATGTGCTGCATTGTATTCAGCATTGTATGTGGTATCTACAAATGATTCATCAGAAAAATTAGACATTCAAGAAACACCAAGAAGCCTCGCTGAATCTTATTCATTTGATCCACATGATAGATGTGCTTCAGCTTTAGCACTTGGTGAAGCTCTTTGCAGCATTGACGAACACAATAAACACACTGATCAGATTGAAGATTTGCATTTGCTAATTGAACAATGGTAATTGGATATATTTATTATTCTTTTTTGATTATGAAAAATTTTATATAATACAATTTTATTTGTTTATATTTTCAAGTTGATTCTTAGTGTGCAGATGAAATAATTATTTGTCTTCTAGGATTGATAAGGAAATGGAGACTCAGAGTATAAACCAATTAAATAGAATTTTTGAATGGATAGAAACTTATGCTGATGAATTATTATTCACAGAAATTGGACGTCGATCTCTTAAAGTAAATATAATTCCATTTTTTATTATACACTTGTGGATATTTTTATTCGATATTCGAAAGGAAAATTTCTATTTTATATTGGTCGTAATACTCTATGGGTAGTGATAAAAGATATAAAAAGTTAATTTTCCCATAGGTATCATATGAGTATTTAATCTGTGCTTCGGATTGGATATTAAAAAATCTCGTTGTTGGATCACAAAACGAAGTAATAAATATGGATTTTTTAAACACCACTGACATCTACATTGCTTCTAAACCCCTCACATATGTTATGTTTCATATTGATAATGCGCCCTTTGATCAAGTGAGTATTTTTCTCGTTCAAAAAGTGATTTAAAAATTAAAACACTTGATAAAAATGATTGACAATTTTTTTTTTCCTTCATAATATTACAGTGGCTGACTAATCTCGATGAAACCAGTTGGCAAATTGTATTGAATACGCCTTTGGCAGTGACATTTGAACGAATGAAGAGCCAAATTCTTATTAGACCTCAGCTAAAAAATTTTGGCCAACTTGATCAAGATGAAAGAGATGTAGCTTTGGCATTAAAGCGTCTGTGCTCTGCATCACAATCGATAACTTTCGATTAAATATCCCATGTATATATTATACACATATAAAATATAAACATATATCCTAATAATTAATTTAAATAAAAAATTTGTGTTAATAAAATTATTTATTCAGCGGTATTGCAGAGTAAAGTGACTAGAGAATTTTTATTATGTTATTCACAAGAATCACAACAGTTTTTGGCATATTTATATTAATAAATGATAATATTAATCAGAAAATTAACGGAAATATAGTTTGTTATTATAAAAAATACATTAGTATTAAGTAGAGTAAGAGAATTATTTCGAGAAAGCGAAAAAGTTAATAAATTTGTATCAGAAAATTCGACTTTACAGTTTCATTATCCATTCATTTGGTTATTAATGAATATAAATATATTCAACTATGTTTTTTAATGTAATAATTTGATTAATAAATATAAATAAATTATATGGATATATTAATTTTATATATATTCATTCTAAATTGAATTAAATTTAAAAAACAATTGAGGAATAATTTAAAATTTAACTTATTACATTCATTATTGTACTATTACATTATATATCTTTCAATATATATAATTTATCCTTTTGTTTATTTGATATTTGTTATCTTAATATAATATACAGAAAAAGGAATGCCATGTTTCAGGTATACGAAAATGATTATTGGATATAATATGCAATTGGAGCCTTGTTGATAAAATCACTTCAGTTGTCCTCAAATGTAGTTTCACTTGAATCTGATCTCGCAAGCAAACGCGCCTGAAAATAAAATTAAATATAAATTATACATGTCAATAATATAAAAAAAAACAAGAAAAGAATAGCGGTAATTTTTCAAATAAACTACTCTCTTTCATACTATTATTATAAGTGCCACCCTAATTTTCTGTATGTTGTCATTCAATGTCAAAGAAGATAATCACCCGAGGGACAGATTCTTTATGTTACTCTTCATGATATATAATTCAATGAAAATTTACCTCATATTATTCCAAGCATAACTAATAATATAAAAGCATCTTATTTTCTTCATGATAATTGCGCGAGAAATTTTCCCTTGAAATATACAACTTAATTTCTTTCATAATATAATGAACAAAACTCCTTTACTGAGTTTATTACTCCAACTTTTCATACCTAAAGTTAATTTCACTGTTATTTTAATTCAATCGAGATTATTCGTGAAAATAAACTGATAAAAATAAAAATCTCTCTGATAATTTAAACTTACTTAAATCAATGATAGTAATAAAGTTAAATGAGAGCTCATTGATGTGAAAAAGGTTTTGTTATAAATTTCCAAAACGTTTCCCTTCACGTATTCTCCATTGTCCACACTACATTCTTCATAGATTGATATTTTTTTTTTTATTCATTCAAAGAACAATATTCTTTTATTGAATATGGATCAGAAACCGTTCCTGTCTGACTCTTTTAAAAACGCGCCAATATATTTTACAGTATCCATCTGGATTATATCGAGCATGTGATACGTTGAAGGGTAGCTTAAATTACATATGTTGATATGTATATAAATAATATCAATACAAAAGGTATATAATGGCATATACCGGAGGCATTGCTGGACCAGAACGACCAAAGCGAAGACGTAAAGATGGGGATCGCTGAGATTTTCGGATCATTAAATGCTCATAAGGTGAACCCATTGGCATTGGTGACCCCACATTGTTGTCAAACGAATTACGTCGTAATAGAAGTCTGTAGAATTCACGTAGATTCTCCAAATCACGATCAGCATTTTCCTCTATATTAAAAAATAAATACAGATTAAAATTGTTTTATCGATAATTAACAATAAATTTATTAGTAAAAAAAATTATTAAATCTAAATATTAATAAATTTAATATATAAGATAGATTTATGTATTTAATAATTATTAAATCGTCGTTTTTGAGGTTAATGCCTGTTTGTGTATGTATCTATATTTTATATCATGGAGAATGTATAATATTTATGACAATGACTTATAAATTATATTGTTTTTAGTTATTATCCGGTTATTGTTCATAAAACTGTTATACGGAAGTTGTTATGTAGAAAAATATTGTATAAATGTTGATTTTATTATGTATATATCTTTTTTTGTTACTATATTTATACGCGACGGCTACGGGATAAATCAAGTTAACCTATAAATTAGAAAAGATTTAATATCGTTATTTATGAAATACTTTTTTATAAACTATTATTACAATTTTGATTATAAATATACAACTATATAAAATAGATTTTTAATTTTATTTATGTTTTATATCTTATTGAATCTAATCAGTTGAATGAAAAAGTTATTTCCAAAGTATTAAACAACCATGAAATGTATAATTTTTTTTTGTTTTTTTTTTTCGTCTTCAATGACCCTTGGGGCTTGAGACACGAATGAAGAAACCTGAGATAGAAACTTATTGCCTCAATTGGCAATCATTTGCAGTCTGTCTCATTTCCATCCCTCCATATATTATATATATCTTCAATTTTGTATTTTTATGATTTCTTTTTTTTGATCGTAAAAAAAATACGAAAGAGTGTGTGGAGACTACTATACTGACGTCAATTTTCATGGGGACTAAAGAAAGGTAAATGAAATTTAGTTGTGATCAGAAGTGAGATAAGATAAATTGAACAGGAAGAGAAAATAATCCAAAGTGGAAAAGGATAAGTTGGGTTAGACTTAAATACACAAATAAAATATAATGAAGAATTAATTTTTTTTCTTTCATTATATTATCAAACTAATTTTATAAATCAATATCACACGTCTGGCGTATGAAATTATAATTAATAACACATATAAATCAGTATATAAATGTATATTATTAATTTTAAAACAATTAATAAAAAATAAATATAAGGAAAAAAAATGGAAATTTATTTAATTATTTTTTTATAAAAAATTTTTGAAAAATTGAGTTATTAACGCGTTTAAATTTAATAACCAAACCCCGGAAGTTTATAATTCACACCCACTTATTATTATTCTGTAGAATTTTAAAATAAATAAATTTACATCATGATCTAAAAGCCTAAAGTCTCATTATAAATTTATACAATGAATATTTTTTTTTTGTCGAGGGATTTTTAAACAAATGTTCAGTTAAATTCAAATTTACCCACCCCCATAATCCATGTAATGCTCTGTGCCAACTGCTACCCCCAAAATGAGAAAAAATACAATAGCACTGCAGTAATTTCTCATCATTATCTGAAAAAAAAAAATGAATAAATAAATAAAACGCTGTAAATAAATTTTAATTATTATATCTCTTTATTATTTCCCTAATTTAAATATTAATATTTTTACACAATAATATAAGAGGGAAGACTTGACATTTCATAAAGATAAAAATATTTATCCTTATAATAATTATCTTTATGTAAAAAATTTTTATTATTTGCACAATTGAAAATTTTTATTCTCTTTAATATTTCATAAAATGAATTGAAATTATAATAAATAAAAAGTGTTGGATGGCTGTGCATGAATAGTGTATTGTTATACAATCAATGTCATTCACACTAAGAATATAAATATCTATATGTGTAATATATATTTATTCGTTTATTATGTCGCTGAGAAAATATATATTATATTATATTATATTATATTATATTATATTATATTATATGATCAGCTCAATGGTTTGGTGAAACGCTTGAAATCAATTTGACATCCTATTCATCCTTATTTCCTTTTGTATAAAAGAAATATTTGTAAGAAATAAAAATTTTATTTGTATAAAATAAAATAAAAAATAAAATTTTCACTGTGAATAAATCTTTTTATTATTTTTTTTTCTTATTTTTAAATTCAATTTACTAAAGGGTAAATATATTTATAATTAGGTATATAATATACTTGCATTGTTCATGGAAACTATTTAGTTAATTAACATTCTCTATTATTATTACACAGTAATTATTTTAAATAAATTATAAAATATAAATTCTTCAAGAAAATAAAATTTATATTTTTTATTTTTTTTATCAAGCGAAAATTTTTTAATTATTCAAAACAAATAGAAGATAATAATACTAAATGAAAGGAATTTTTATAATTAAATAATTAAATAAGTGATTATTATTTAAAAATATTTTTATGAATTTTTTCAAGTGGAAATTTTGTTGATTATATTTTTGATTTGTTGATAATTTTTATTTTATATTTCACGACGGGAACAAAAATATGTTGAGTGGATTTTGTACGGGAAGAGGTGAGGAATAATTAGTAATAAAGATAAAAAATGTCGCATGCAGTATTATAAATAAATGCGACAAGGAAAAATATTAAAAGAAAAAAAAAAAAAAGTTGCAAAGAGAGGAATAACGAAACGATTACGCGATTAAAATAAATATTATACTTATTACACGATGACACAACTTGATGTATATGCATTTATATATATATTTATTTATGAATGTACAAGAAACTACCCTTGCAATTACCATTTTGATATCAGTCGTTCATTGTATAATATGTAGAAGACGACGTGGAAAAAAGTAGAAAAAAAAATATGAATCCGATTTACCACGATTGAATTATTCAACAAGTGATAAATTAATCTATCTAAAGCAAAGCTCTTATACATATATTTAAGTATAAAATATATATTTAAAGATATCAAATAAAACAAATAAATAAAAAAATGAAAAAAAAAAAGCAGAATAAATTTGTAAACGAAATTAATTTCTTTCACAGTATTAAAATTGTCAATTATTTATTTAACATCTCTAATTTTTTTTTATGATAATAATAAATGTGTAATGTTATTAATAATTAGCAGAGTGTATGTTAAATAAATAAATCGAATGAAAATATTGCATTTTAATATAAAATATAAATGAATTAAAAAAATTATGATTTAATATTTTTTTTTTTTGTTAGAAAAATTTATGTAATTAATTAATTATTGAATAATTAATATTTAATTTATTTTAATATTTATTTGATATATATTAACATGTTAATAATTATAAAAAATACACAATCGATAATTTAATTAATTTATTTCAATTTAATAATTAAGATTTAATATATAAAATAAATAGAATTTTATTATCATTAATTAATATCTAATGAATAAAATCAATTATTTATTTGCTCTATGTTTATATATATATTTATTTTGTTATGTTTATTAATCTCTGTAATTACTTCATTAATGAATTCATTCACATAATTCAAATTAATTATTTTATTCCATATATATTTTCCGATAATTTATTTTATCGCCAATTTATTTAATTAAATATTATTCGATATCTTTTTTATTTTATTATTATATCATTCAATTATTATCTATAAATATTATATCATCTCTTCAGTTCATTTATCACGATAATAAAACCATAATAAAAATAATTAAACTACTATAAAAATAAACATGTTGCAACAGGAATAAAATTCAGTAGTAATAATCCGCGTTCAGTCAGACCAAATATATTCCACTATTAAATTTCTTTGGACATTAATACAAGGGAATAATTTTCCCCTAACTCTTCACTCCACAATAAAAAATATACATTCAATTTTAAATAAATCAATCAAATTAAAAAAAAAATAAATTTAAATAATATTTCAAATTTAAATAAATATTTTTATTTTATATTTATTTTTATTTATTTAAATTATTCACTTCTTTGTGTCTCTACTCAATCGCATTTCACTTACGACCCTCAAAAGAAGAATCAAAGAAGGGAAGAAATAATAATATAACAAAAAAATGTATAAATAAAAAATGAATAAATTTTTTTTTCTTTTTTTTTTTAATACAAATGATAATGGTAGGGATTGTATTGATATAAAAAAAAAGAGAACCATCTTTCTCTCATGTGCTCCACCTGCTACAGGCCTGTAATTTGTTTGTTCAAGCGTGTTTGGGGTGTTCCACACACACACACACACACATAACACACACGATACCCTCGCCAAATCACTTGAACAATTTTACACGCCCAGTTTTTTTTTTTTTTTTTTTTGTATTAGTTTATATACACATGAGTTTATTTTATCCCATGGATGAATGACAATTCATCTGCGCGCACAATAGAAGAAGATGATCCAATACACGCGACTCAATATTTCATTTTTTTTTATCTATCAGGTTTGGTGTTTTTCTAAAAATATATTATAGAAGAAAAAAAAAAATGACAAAGAACCGAAGACACTTTTTCCCCAAGTTTCTTTGATGATAGAAATTTTTTGTCACACTGAAGAATTTAAAGTGGAAAATATTTATTTAAATTTGTGAATTAAAATTATTTTTCTTTATTATTTTAATTTTTTTTATTTTTTATTTAAAGAGAATAATAATTTATTTTGATTAATTTATTTAATTAAATTGTTATGATAATTATTGTGATTGTAGAAAAAATATTAGTTCAGAATGATAATGAAGATAAAATTTAATAAAATATTTTAATGCGATAAAATTTCAATTTTCATTTTGAATTTATCACATTAAATTATTTATAAATAATTTAATGTGATAAATTATAAAAAATATGCAAACACATTTATCATTGAGATATTTCCGATTAATTTTATATAAAACAATATAATAAAAAACTAATAATTACATTGAAATACAAATTAAAATTTATTAAAAAAACTTACCGAAATTTGTAGTATTTTTCAGCGAAAAAATCAACAATAATAATTTTTTTTATTTGTTAATTTTATTTAATTATTTATTATGAAATAAATATTTTAATAATTATTATCACACAATGATAGTGTTGTGAAAGATAAAATGAATTTTTCGATTTTAAATATACAACAGTGTACGTAATCGCCAATGGTTTTAATGTGAAGTGTGGCCAAAGTCTGTTGGGTGCACAATTTATATATAAAGTCTCAGTGGATGTGAGAGGGGGTTGGAACACCAGAACTGCCGACAGGTGGCCGCGAGAGAGGTAAAAGAGATGTGATATGGTGTATTATGATTATGATGATGATGATGAGGGTCCGGAGGGATGAAAAGGGCGGGAAAAAACTTGGCACACGAGGGGCGCAAGCTCACATCTTTTTGCTACTGATACAATATTCCTTACACAATTTTTTTTTTTTCCCGCACAGCTTGCACCCTCCATCATCTTCATATCCTCTTTATAACTCACACGACATCTAAATAGAACAACTCGCCATTTTCTTCATTATGAAAAATCTTTCAAGACGGAAAAAAAAAAAAAATAAAATTATTTTTTACGTAGGAAGAAAATTTTATCTTAACGAAAAAGCCCACGGCAGCTTTGTGAAGTTTTCAATTTTTTTAGAATGTTTGTGCACAAGACATGAACAGAAAAAAGCTCCTAAATATATACATACACGTTATTTACTTTGTAAATATAAATTAAAATATTACAAGTCATTTTTTTTAAATATATTTTTGTATAAATTACAATTTCTAGAATTAAAATTTGCTATTTATTTTTTCTCTTTGTAATTTTTTTTTTTGTTATTCATTTTTATGGATAGAATGTATGTGAAACTAACTTTTAATTATTATTAGTGATATATGTAATTCATTTTCAGAAATATAAATAATATTTATTTATATTTTTAAGCTTAATGCAAATATAAAAAATAATTTATAAATTCGATGAATAATTAATCAAATCGTTATTATCTACATTAAACTAGATATTAAATTCTATATGAAAATATTCAAGACAAAATTACATATACATATAAAAGCTCGTACGAATATGCATGTACTAACTATAAGCTTTATAAAATTATTAAATTGTCTGTTTTAATTATAAATTGTTTGATGAAATATATACTCTTGATATCGCAGTGCATCAGATTTAAAAATACACAAAAACTTGAAAAATTTGAATTGCTAAAATGCTAAATAAATTCATCATTTTTATTAAAATTAAATATCTCCCTACACATTTTTTTTAGACTATAAATTAAGTTTTTTTTTCTATTTTACATAAGAAAAAAATATTAACTATTAATTTGAATTTATACATTAGGGTGATTTATTTTTAGGGGATATTTTTTTTTGGTCTGTGATCAGTGAAAATCTGATAATTTATAAAAAAAAAAAATTCAGAGTTAATTAGAGGCTTAGTGAATTCAAAAATTCGATTTCAAATTTAAATAACATGAGAAAAATTTTTTTTTTTTTGACTTCAACTCGATTTTTCGGTAATCAAAAATTTTTTTTGAATAAAATGAATATACAGCTTTGGTAGGGCATTAAATTTGCTACAAAAAAGTTGTTCACCGCAAACGCTCTCCGACCAGCAGTTTTCGAGTTGTACGTAGAGCTGGAAAGGTGAAAGTTGATTATAATTGACAAAAAATTTTCTTTAAACTGGAATTTATTGATTTGACATTAATTATTATCTTACAATAAACGCTATAATGCTGAATCAACAATGTAATAGCATCAAAAAAAAATTTTGATTACCGAAAAATCGAGTTGAAGTCGAAAAAAAAAATTTTCTCGTGTTATTTATATAAAAAATCAAATTTTTGAATTCACTAATCCTCTAATTAACTCTGAATTTTCAAACAGAAATATTTTTTCTTTGTATAAATTATCAGATTTTCAGTGTTTACAAACAAAAAAAAATATACATACATACAAACATAATAAATGGAGTAATAGGAAAAAATTCCAATCGAGTTTTTTGGTGAACAAGCAATTTATAAAGACATATTAATATTGCATTAGTTGTTCCTTCAACAAGGCCATGCTGTCCACTCAAACGTCCGGACATCTGCACACGTAGCTAATGTCAAAATAAACACATTGACAAGAGTGGCTCACGTATAATATCCTACATTAATTAGCTACGGCCACTTGTCGATATAATAATGGAGAATAGATCCAGAGAATTTCATTCTTCTGGATAACATAACCTAAATATTCTAGAATATTTTTTACAATGAATGTAAAATAATCTGTCTTGTCCACTTTGTTTGATTATATATTCTGAAAATAATAAGATAAACAAATGATGCGATTAATATGAATGATGGAATATAGAAAAATAAATATGTAAATTGTTTTTTAAAAGAAATAGAAGAACTTGATGAAGAGTATAAATTGAATTATTTACATTTAAGAAATTAAATTACTTTGATAACCTTTTTTTTATCTTCTGTTGATTGAGATCATCAAGTTGGGTTATCAATTACAACATATAACAATCATATCTAACTCGCTCGTGTATGTATAATGTGTCTCATATTGATTTATTTCCATGAATAGATTGTCACAGATGTTAATCAAGTTCGTCCACTTGAAAAATAACTGATGCCCTTTGATTTTCCCAACGGCAAATATAACTTGTGGAATATCTATGAAACTCTGTGAACAATATTGTAAAAGTATTACAAATGATTTCAATGAAAGAACTTTCCGTTGACTAATCAATGAGAAATATCACTTTGCTGATGCTCCACCGTCGGTATTGCGATTCAATTAAATGAATGAAAAATTTATCACAACTATATGAAAATATCAATCAAATAATATGCAAAGAATTAAATTAAATAAATTTTGTTAATAATTTATCAAAAATTATAAATACATCTTTTATTGTATTGATGATAAATTAATGAAATCACCAATAGTTACCTTGATATATTTCCTATCTATACCTCAACATATTGGATAATTCGTGGACGATGCATAACCGTTCCACTTTATTGTCATTTGTGATAAAAATAAAACGACATATTGCAGATATATAATTAAAAAATATCTCAATAGTTTAGCGATATAATTTATAAATTATAAATATATTTATTATCATCACCACGTTTCCTCGAAATCTGTGATATTATTTGAAATTGGCGATGACGAAAAATAGAGAACACGTATCGAATTCGTGAATCCATCACCACGATGCCAACTACCCATTGTCACGATTGCGTCACCAACATCAACAAATCTAGATTGTCGTAAATAATTCATTCCACGCCGTATTCTCGCTTCAATATCTTTATTCCAATCTGGATTTAGTGGACCTAAACATTAGAAAAATTCACCATATTTATATCCACATAAATAAATACATAACTAAATTAAATAACTTATATTTTATTCATTTAAATATATTAGTTTCATATCTCATTAACATATCTCCTCAAGGAAATAAAGATTATTATTATTAATTGGATCATATATCTCACATTGATAATGAACTGGATGAACAGCAAAATAGATTCGCAACCAACGTGAAGCAATCCCATAACGTGTGATAGCTGCAATGATAGGACAACGTGGTCGATTAATGCGGATAATAACATGGCTGATTGTCCTGTCGTTGTGGTAACGATGATCGCTGATGCATTGAGTTTCATTGATAATTCCACAGCAGCAATAGCCATCGCATGAGTTGGATCCAGAGGAATAGATGCCTTCAAAAAAGGAAAAAAACAAATTATACATATAATAATTATAAAAATTCAGAGTAAAAAAAAATTTTATAAATCATATCTCTAGGTACACAATATCAGGATAATCATCAGTGATATCTTGTGTGCTTGCTCTAGAAAATTATATTCTAGTTTTTTAATACGTCTCAACGCTGCTTTGATCTTCCTTATATATACATTATGTATTCATATAAATATTTTCCCTCAGTATTTGTCGAATGAGTTACACTCTCTATTACACATAAAACTTATTTACCAAAGACTCTTAGGAAAAGCAGATAATATTTTAAAAAATATCACAAAATACTACTGCATATGTATAAATATTTTTGTTTAATTAGTTATTTATTTTTGATATTTATAATACCTTGTAACTTATATCTTTGAAAATTTGTCGTTGCCATCGTACACATTCTGCTTCGCGACACATCAACGTTTTCAATGAGACGTAAAGTTTCTTTAGTGTCCAATGAGCCTGTTGCAAGAAAAATACAGTCAGCACCCTCGAGAACAGCATTTGCCACTAGGTCAAGCTCAAACTTCATTTGACCGTCGCTTGCCACGCGATATGTCACTACAACTGGCTTTCCCACCTATTGATACAAGGAAAAATAAAGAAAAATTTTATTTTATAACGTAAGGAAAAATATTTATTAATAGTTAATTTGAATTATTGTAAAGTTGTTTTTAGATCAAGATTGAAGGAGAGTTATTAAGTTATTATAATAGATAAAAGTATTATTATTTATCCTGATATTATTTGTTTATTAATGACGCAAAAGCATCAATGGTATTCATTATTAGTTGGAATTTGTTTTCCTAATAATTTAATTACGATAATGGATAGGTAATTGTTGTATATGTTATGGTGGAAAATGTTTTTGGCTATCAGTTTACATATTTGTTTATGTGTGCGACTATACTCACTCGATTACACTTAGCAATTATTGATTTTTGTGCTAAAAACAATTTTTCCATTCTAACTTCAACTTGTAAGCTTTCCCGGTCTATAACAATACCATCTGCGACTTTGAGGATATCATCAAATGCTTCAACACCTTGACATGTTGATATTTTAGCTAAGACACAAATAGGTCGAGGACTAATTTTTTTAATACGTTTTTTTTATTATTGAGATACTTTTCCAACTTCTTGTGTGTGATGCAATTAGAGAAAATCACACTCAAGTTCTAATGCAAGGTCAATATCATTGTTATCTTGCTTGGATATTTGTGGTAAATTTAATGCTGTATCGATTGGTTGAACAATTTTCCCATTCCCAACAACATCAGACTTCATTATTGTACAATTTACAAATTCTTTTCCTATATACATTTCAGAATAGGGAAGAAAAAATTGGAATAATTAATTAATAAAGTTCATGGTTGTTACTGAAGGAAATTTTAATTGAAGAGAAAATTAATGACTCAACCTTTTTGATTGACTTTGAGACAGACTCCACCACGATCTAATATAATTCGATCACCGATGCGTGATAGACGTGGCAATTCACGACATGAAGTCCAAAAACCATTTGATCCATCATCACCATACGCTTGTTTGTCAGCCAATAATTTAACGTCATCACCCTCCAAAAAAGTTGCGCCCTAGGTGTTCAATATATAATATTAAAATAATGAAATGTACATAGAGAAAATATTTAACAATAAAAGCATCCCATTTTCTGATACGTTCATACACCCTCGCATCAACCGACGCACAAACCCAATACCCGTCGATAGAAATTGATAGAAAAAAAAAAGCTTGAACGCTAATGAAACAAATTAATGACATAAATATAACTGTATAGACGCTTTGTAATTGAGTAAAATTATTAAAAGGTCATTGCTATGAGGTAATTATAAATATAAATTTTCAAGTGAATGTTATGACCTCTGAACATTTTTAATAACCTCCAAACTTTATATATTATGATTTGATTATATTAATTCTGCTTTTTCATTATTTGTCATTCAATTACTGCTACAACTCTATCACTGGAATCATTTTTATAAATTCCAGTACGTATTTCAGGACCTTTGAGGATAAAAAGCAACACTAGCAGCTTGGCTTTGAATTTGTTCAATTGCTTTTCGTAGATTTTTAATTATTTGACAATGCCATTCACTATCTCCATGTGATGCATTCAAACGAATCATGTCTACATGATTATTACCAAATAAGTTTACAATATCGACAACTTTATTATTTGTCTCACCTGAAACAATTTTTATTTTTTTGTTAAATCAATAATGCATATTGATACTCAATTGATTTTAAACGTTATGTTTGAGAAAATATTGAATGAATTGAAAGGATATATGCATGTGTATATGTAAATTTTACCTAAAGTAATCATAATTTCTGTAAGTCGAGCGGGTGATGGATTGCAGTTGACATTCAATTTTATCTCATGATCGATACGTGTATCCTGATACGCTACTCCAAGTTGTCGGTCGGGTACTATTTGATCCTCCAGCTTCATCATCTGCAAAGGAAAATATATACAAGAAAAAAAAAACCATATTATGTATTATTTATTTTGTAGGAAGTAAATATGCAGCCTGGATCCACTGCTCATCGTGATATACTCTACTACTCTACATGATTATTTATATATTGATGTATAAAATGTGTATGAATAAATAATATAATAGTGACACATGTAGCAACGAATGATTGATGGTTTCATTTAACGTTTATATTGAACAAAACTATTTGAGGTAATATTTATTCTTATATTTGTATTTGTTGATGTAGAAATATGTAGGCCTTTTTATTTTTATATGTACATGTGATAAATTTATATTAATGTACCCATGGGATTATGGGTCTTGGAAAAATTGTCTTGGCATCATCGCACATTTTTCCTGTTTTGGTTCTCTTAATTTACTATTAAGAAAAAGACCAACATTTATTTATGATATGTTAATTAAATACCTAACGATTAAGGAAATAATATATGTGCTATTTAATTAGATTGAAGAATTTATTAAATTTTTATAATCATGTCTCAGTATAAATTTAACATAACCTAAATTTATAACTGCTAATTTTGAAATATGTAGAAAATATTTAAAATAATTGTAATGTAATGAAAGAATAAATAATTCTTTGTCTTTTTTTGTAATTATCCTGCCCTCTTTTTGTGTATGAAATGAAAGTAACATACTTACCGACTGATAAATATAAAAAGAGCTCTCTGACCTCTTGAGCAGAGTTCAGTCTTCTCTGCACGTGTCTGGAGGGCAGTTATAAAAGTTTATGGCACGACTGGTCATACCGTTGCCAAGAAAAATATTCATAGTCCATAGAATTGCTCACTGCTCGATGACCGAAGATGAGTGACCATAAAATAAATAAATCTATACCAGCATTGGTAAGTTGAATCTATTTATTACGATATTTACTACAATATATTGAATCATGGTTATTTAGAAATAAGGTCTATATACTTTCATTTCATTTTCTTAGACAATTGAAGATCCTGATGAATCTGATTCATTTTATGAAGAGTATTACAATCAGCCGTTCTATGTCGATAAAACTCTCTTAATAAAAGAGTTGTTTAAGAAAAAACATGTTTTGATCATTGCTCCCTCTCGATTCGGCAAATCGCTGAACATGGATATGATGAGAAGATTTGTCGAAATCGACGTGGATGCAGAAGGCTATCCTATTAAGTTAGACGTTGATGAAGATAACCGTTGTCTAAAGGAAGTTCAACCAACATCAAGAAATTTCAAAATGTTTCAAGGGAAAAACATATTTAAGGAAAAGAAGGTTATGTTTGAACATTTTGGAGAATACCCAACAATATATGTTGATTTTTCTGAAATGACAGGAGATACGTTCGAAGAGATGGTTGATGACCTTAAAATGATTATAAATCGGGCATTTCAAGAACATCATTATCTACAACACAACCCATGGTGGGTTTACTCGAGATATAACAAAAAGACATTTATGAAATACTACGATACCGCGGAATGTATGTCATTATCTCTGGCAGAAATAAAGGCTGGTTTAACAATCTTATCCGGAATTTTGCACGACTACTATAATAGAAAAGTATTTGTGTTCATCGATGAGTTCGACGTGCCAGTGAACTCAATGGTTTATGAAAATGATGTAAAACCTCGTCATAGAAAGAAAACGATAAAACTGATCCAAGCCATCATTCGAAAATTATTGAAAGGAAATAAATTTGTTGCACGATCATTATCAAATGCCTGCCATCAACTTAGTGGCATATTATCCAGAAGTGCCAACAATGTTACAATATGTCCTTTTCTGCAAAATCATTTGTTTACCAAATTTTACGGCTTCGAAGAAACTGAAGTCAAAAATTTGTTAGAAAAAGTGGGACTCATTGAAGGTTTTAACAATATAAAAGATATGCACAATGGCTACAAGACGAATGATGGTCGTAATATTAAAATCTATAGTCCATGGGCTATTTCAAAATATATCTGTAATAAGACACTCGGTGTTTATTGGTCGGCTGGAGTGCCATCTGAAATAGAAGAGAGAATAGCTCATTTCAAAATCAGACCAAAAATAGCAAAAATCATGTCTGGCGAGTCTGTCAGAATAGAATACGTTCCAA
>JAQQBS010001422.1:664000-708329 GCA_030347275.1 Microctonus aethiopoides | reverse complement strand
ATGAATTTGAATTCAAAAACAAACACAGCATGAAGCTCTTCAATCCATACCAGAGTATCGCATCTGTTTCTGTTAGAAGCAATAGTTTCACAAGTAACAGATCCGAATTCTTGCAACATGTAACCGTATAAAACGTAGTGAAACTCGTACTCACTTGAAGGAGTTCTTCTTCCTTTTTTAAACAAAACATCAATACTTTTGGCTAGACGGCGAGCGCTATTTTCATTGCATGATCGTGCCATATTTTTCAGTGATTCAATGAAATTTCTGATCAACTTGGGAGAATGATTGTAATATTTCTTTATCATATCGTGCCTATTAAGAACTGGATGAATTATACGATATACTGCTTTATTAGGTAAAGCTAAGTATAAATAATTGCCTCCACACTCAGTTGGATGGAAAAACCCCAGTTCGTATAAAAATTGTAAAAATAAATCCACATCATTGTCCTTCATATCACTTCTGCATACTACCTCGGATAATCTTTGAACATCCTTAAAATGCAACTTTGGAATGTATTTTATTCTGACAGACTCGCCAGACATGATTTTTGCTATTTTTGGTCTGATTTTGAAATGAGCTATTCCCTCTTCTATTCCAGGTGGAATTTCAGCCGACCAATAAACACCGAGTGTCTTATTACAGATATATTTTGAAATAGCCCATGGACTATAGATGTCAATATTATGACTATCATTTGTCTTGTAGCCATTGTACGTAGCTTTTATATTGTTAAAACCTTCAATGAGTCCCACTTTTTCTAACAAATTTTTGACTTCAGTTTCTTCGAAGCCGTAAAATTTGGTAAACAAATGATTTTGCAGAAAAGGACATATTGTAACATTGTTGGCACTTCTGGATAATATGCCACTAAGTTGATGGCAGGCATTTGATAATGATCGTGCAACATATTCATTTCCTTTCAATAAATTTCGAATGTCTTGAATCAGTTTTATCGTTTGCTTTCTATGACGAGGTTTTACATCATTATCATAAACCATTGAGTTCACTGGCACGTCGAACTCATCGATGAACACAAATACTTCTCTATTATAGTAGTCGTGCAAAATTTCGGATAAGATTCTTAAACCAGCCTTTATTTCTACCAGAGATAATGACATACATTCCTCGGTGTCGTAGTATTTCATAAATGTCTTCTTGTTACAATTCGAGTAATCCCACCATGGGTTGTGTTGTAGATAACGATGTTTTCGAAATGCCCGATTTATAACTTGTTTAAGGGCATCAACAACCTGTTTGAAATTTTCTCCTGTCATTTCAGAAAAATCAACATATATTGTTGGGTATTTTCCAAAATGTTCAAACATAATCTCCTTTTCCTTAAATATGTTTTTCCCTTGAAACATTTTGAAATTTCTTGATGTTGGTTGAACTTCCTTTAAACAACGGTTATCTTCATCAACGTCTAACTCGATGGGAGAGCCTTCTTTATCCACTTCGATTTCGACAAATCTTCTCATCATATTCATATTCAACGATTTGCCGAATCGAGAGGGAGCAGCGATCAAAACATGATATTTCTTAAACAACTCTTTTATTAAGAGAGTTTTATCGATGTAGAACGGCTGATTGTAATACTTTTCATAAAATGAATCAGCTTCATGAGGATCTGCAATTCTCTAAGAAAATGAAATGAAAGTATATAGACCTTATTTCTAAATAACCATGATTCAATATATTGTAGTAAATATCGTAACAAATAGATTCAACTTACCAATGCTGGTATAGATTTATTTGTTTTATGGTCACTCATCTTCGGTCATCGAGCAGTGAGCAATTCTATGAATATTTTTCTTGGCAACGGTATGAACAGTCGTGCTATAAACTTTTATAACTGCCCTCCAGACACGTGCAGAGAAAACTGAACTCTGCTCAAGAGCATGTGCCGTCATGGCACTGCCATATGGATTGGACTGTATTCCCTACAATCCCTAGGCGGAAGAGACCTCGTGCTCCATCTAAACAATCAACTTACGGCGCTCTCTGCTGATAATAATGTTTATAAAAAAAAAAAAAAAAATAGTGATGTTAGCGCTGATGCGCCAATGTGCCAAACCAAAAGTGTCAAACGATGGATGAGCTCGGGAGCCTGATGAATCATCCTGTTATTTTGTCCTGTATAAAATCCTAAATAAATAAATAATGGCAGTTTTTCATACACTCAACATCGGGGACATAATACATCTAAATGTAGGAGGAACCAGGTAATTTATTAACAATATAATTTATTAATTTTAATATTAAATAATTTATTTTCTTTCAAAGAGAAAAATATTAATTGTCTTTGTTTCCCTTATGTCATTTATCAGGTTCTCTACATCTCGGCAAACGCTCACATGGATACCTGATTCATTTTTTACTGCCTTATTAAGTAATCGAATTACCAGTCGTCGTGATGAAACTGGTGCATTATTTATTGACAGAGATCCTAAAATATTTTCAATTATATTGAATTATTTACGTACTAGAGATATTGATTTGAAAAATGTTGATATTAGAACTTTGAAACATGAAGCTGAATATTATGGTATTACACCATTGATCAAAAGACTACTCCTTTGCGAGGACCTAACACATTCCTCATGTGGCAACGTACTTTTTTATGGTTATTTACCTCCTCCCAGTAAGTTTAATTATTTTTTTTCTCATCCTTATTCAAAAAAATTGAATAATTGAATATTAAAAAACATTCCTGAATTATTGATCACTGTATTCATTTCTTGTAGGTATTCCTTTGCAAGAACCAGCGCTTGTATCTAGTACAAGTGATGTTGGTACTCACAACAGAGCAACATCCTCATCAATTTCACGCGCTGAAGCATCAGCATCATCAGCATCGTCAGCTCAACCTGGTTCATCCAATCAAACATCAAACATTACAAATACTGTACAAAATCCAAAATCACCGCCGATAAATCATACAAGAAATTCATCATTGGATCACCGATTATCTCAACGAAGTGTTCACTCACGAAATCCATCGCTTGATTTCAGACACGCTCGTAATAATTCAGCAGACCTGAATAAATTTTTTAAAAATGACGTGGGACTAGTGTTTGGATCACACCAAGGTAATAAAAACAAATACCTGAATAAATATGAAATAATTTAATGAAAATTATTTACACAGGCACTTCAGGTTGGGTAGATCCTTTGAGAGTGCAAATAATTAAAGCCCATCACAATTGGATTGTTATTGCCTATGCACACTTTATAACGTGTTATCGTTTAAAAGACTCATCTGGTTGGCAGCATGCATTTACTAGCCCTCATGTAGAGGCAATAATTGAACGAATTGCAATAAATGCAAAAATGGGCAGCAGTGCTGATGGAAAAATGGTAGCGATATCTTATGGCAGTCAAATACGTCTTTGGAGTGTGTCCGAGGATGGAATTAAAACAAATATTGGTACATTCAATTTACATGTACGCGTTGAATATTTATTTTTCATTGGAAGTCAATTGGTTGCGCTATCACCAACGGGAAAAATTGGGGTTTGGCATGCAATGTCACAACATTGGCAGATCCAGGATGTGGTGTCCATCTCGTCTTTCGATACTGCTGGATCATTTTTATTACTCGGTTGTAACAATGGATCAATTTATTATATAGGTAAATTATTTATACAAGTTTAAAGGAAATATTTTTAATTTATGTTAGTTATTATTGTATTATATTCTATGATTGATTATTTTATTTATAGATATGCAAAAGTTTCCATTGAGAATGAAAGATAATGATTTATTAGTTACTGAATTATATCGAGATCCAAATGTCGATCCAATCACGGCCATTTCTGTTTATCTAACACCGAAAACAAGTAAGTTACCATTATTTAATTACTAATTAATTACATATACGTATATATAATTTTCTAGACTTGTTTAATTGTATTTATTATAAGAGCACCTGAATTTGTGAGAGAGAAAAAAAAAATAATATCACAACGAGAATAATTCGGTTAATAAAATTAAAAAAAGAAAATGGACTCACCATTTATAATTTTTTGCCACATGACCGTACCTGTTACGTGTACAACTGGATACGTAGCTCAAGGCAAGTATGGGTCGATAAACATTTTTAGAGATGTGACTTTCACACGTACACGATGAGATTTTGTTAAATAATCAACACGATTATTCCACCATAATCCATAATTTTCATTCAAGAAAAACACATTCATATATTATTTATATCATATTGATGATTTACAAAAATATTTTATTTATAATAATTATATTTATGCCTTTCCTCTCACCAGTGCTCTTTTATCACAACGGGCATAAATACATAATTTATTTTACAATTTTAATTATTCAAAAATATTCTCGCTTGGAAAATTTGGCCCTCTGCTACTTTTTATGCATCCAGTTGTATACAAAATAAAATTTTCAAATGTATTATTTATTTATAGAATCAATAATAGAAATTTTTTTGTTTATTTTCGTTCAATGTCTCCAACAATATTATTTTCGCTTGTTTCTTCCCCTATATTTATAACCTTATCTTCCATGCAAGCATCTGAGAGGGGGAGGGAAGGTAATAAAGAATTTCTAGAAAGAAGAAAACAATTATTTAAATAAATAAACAGGCATTTATGTTAAGCCATGAACGAACGTACATATAATCTCTCTAACACGTTCATCAACACTTCTCAAATACGTCTGCATGTTTTCTCAACAATTTCACAAAATCACAGTCTTAAGATATGAAGATATGGTTAATTATTTATTCATTCATTTATTTATTTATCTTTTCTTCCATTTAATTTCATTACATACATATATGAAGCATGAAAGTAAATTCATTGCCACTATTTTATAATTGACTCAAGTCTCATTTTGATAATTGAATGGCAACGTATTATTGTATGCAATTATTATATTAGTCCTGTGTGATGTTCAATATTTTAATTAATGTGTTTATATTCATTATTTGAGTATTAAAATTGTACTCATAGACTTATCGAAAGACATTTCATCCCTTCCCACAGGTCTGTGTGGAAATTGGATTGAGATTGCTTACGGCACTAAATCCGGCATCGTCCGAATTATCGTTCAACATCCAGAGACAGTTGGTCATGGACCACAATTATTTCAAACGTTTACTGTACATCAGAGCAGTGTCACTAAAGTAACAACAAATATTTCTATAATATATTTAATACTATTTTACAACAGCTTGATAAATAAATATTATTAATTCATTTTTAGGTTAGATTGTCGGAAAAATATTTAGTATCTGTTTGTTCTGAATATAATCATGGACGTAGTTGGGCATTGACACGATTTCGTGGTATGATATCTACTCAACCGGGATTTACACCAGAAGCTAGCTTTAAAATTGTTTCATTGGACTCGGTGGATTCATCTATAAATAACGACGCTGGCAATGATTTTGGTAATATATATTTATAGAAATATATATTCTTAAAAGTAAATATTGATTTCATTTTCAATTTTTAGGACCGTTTGGTGAGCAAGATGACGAACAAGTTTTTGTTCAGAAGGTCGTACCTGAAACAGATCAGTTATTTGTACGTTTAGCATCAAATGGCAAACGCGTTTGTGTTATTCAATCGGTGGATGGTAGTTCAATCAGTTCATTTTGTGTCCACGAATGTGATGGATCAAGTCGATCAGGTTCGAGACCAAGACGATTTATATTTACTGGTCATGCTAATGGTGCTATTCAAATGTGGGACTTGACTACAGGTCTTGATCCTTCGTTTGAAGCACATCAAGGTAATTTTCATGATTATGATAAATATAAATAAATTTATTTATGAATTTATCTAAGATAAATCGTTATTTTTCAATAAAAATTTTAGCCAAGAATTTTCCTGGTGGACCAACGCCTGATGAATTATGGAAGTTATTGGATCAATGTGATTTGAGTAATAGCCATTGTTCAACACCTTGCATTAGTCCATGTCCATCTGTTGTGTCCTCTGGACCGAAAATAAAATCCAGTAATGTTCAATTTTTAAATCAATTACAAAATTCAGAACAAAGTTCTAGCCTTAGCCAATAAAAAAATAGATATAAAAAGCAAATACTTATTGTTTGCTTGTTATTTTGTTATATTTCAACGACTTTATATGAAAATGAACAAAATTTATCATGAAATTTCGATTATCAGAACTCGTTATTTTATTTTTTAAAAGCATTTATTATTCTTTAAAACATTAAATAATAATTTACTCGTCCAACTATAATTATATTTAATTTTTATTCATCTTATATATCAGCACGATAATTTTTTCCATTATTGTCCAAGTGAATCACAAATAAAAATTGCTTGAGTTATATACCTGTTAAGTATACAATATATTACATATGCGCACATGCATATATATAAGAGCGTTTATTTATAAAAAAACAATAATTGATACTGTACAAGCTATACGAATATTTGATATATTTAATTATAAAATGACAAATGAAAAATAATATTAACCTAAAATTTTTTTGATTGTAACAATGTTATGACTGTCTTTCCTGTGATCTCAATAATAAAAAATAATATTGGTAAAATTGTTTTCATTCATTAGGCAAATATAAATGTATATATTCAAATCCTTCAAAATTTATAAATAAATTATACAAGTAAATACATATAATGTTTCATTAGGCATAATAAATCGCACATGAATTAATTCAAATAAAATATAATAATATGTTATTGAATATTTCGCCCAAATTAAGGCACTATATGGTGATTAGATTTCATCCTATGCAGTACATATTGTACTAAAACCATTTTTTATTTGTTTGATGCTTTGAATAATCACGTAGAATTAGTAAATTATAATTAATGATGAATATTCACCACAAATTTAATTATTTAATTAACATTACTTATAAAAAATCTTTGTGCCAGAAAAGATTATTATTAAACCACGTAGGATTTGTTAATGGCGTGAGTAGAAAACACCAGGCGACTAGACCAATTACAAAAAGACAAAGAAGACCAGCACGTTTGACAGGATCTTTGTAGGCAATTACTTCAGATAAATCAGGAAATCCCATGTGATTACAGAATGAATGCGCTGCAAATGGCGCCATAAAATGCCCTATTATCATGAAGATGATTAATAAAACAATAAAATATACATTAAAATACATGTGTATAAAAAATTATATACCTGTTTTAGCGAATAGAAATGCTGCATAAGCGCCAAACAACGTTGTGTATGCAAACTGAAAACCTTGAGAAGAAAAAGTGATAGTAAATCATCGAGAAATAATAAATTCATTGTGGTGCATAATTTTAAAATAAAATAATTTTATTTATTTATTTATTTATTTATTACTTACTGGATAAAATAATTGCATGTTTTAATTTCATGCCCATTTTAGTTCGTTCAACAACATGATGAAAATGTGCAACTCCAAAAAATAATGGACATATAAAAATGGCAGTAGTTGGACTAAAACATTGGAGTAATAAAGGAAGCATACATGCTCTGAATGTCCATTCTTCACTAAGTGGTGCTACCACTTGATTTCTCCACCAAATTAATGTTCGAGCACTTCCCAGCCAATACATTGGCTCTGTAGTATACAAATAAAAATATCAGTTACAGTTCATTGCCAAATTGGTCAAGTATTAAAAATATATTCATGTACGTACATGAATACTGACCAGCGTACAATCGCCAAATTCCATTGAGCGCTTGCATACATAATGGCCCCAAAAATAATACCATTGTCAGAAATAGTGGTAAAACAGTTGCTTGAAATAATCCCGACCATCTTAAACCTAAAAGTTCCCAAATAGATGCCTAAAAAAAATTAATTTCACATCATTAGTTGAAAAATTATACAATTATATTTTCTTCTATTGTTATTACTATTTTTATTACCTTTTCAAATACATTATTATTCATTCCATAGTATAAAAATATCGGCGAAATTAGTGTCATAATAAAAACACTGAAAAATCTTCTTTTTATTGTGCTTGGATGTTCTCTGAAAAAAAAAATGATATTTCAATTAAAATTTTCCTGCATATAAATTCATTTGAAAATTGCAAATGGCCGCATTAAGGCGCGCCACCAATGCGAC
This sequence comes from Microctonus aethiopoides, assembly GCA_030347275.1. Classification (NCBI taxonomy): domain Eukaryota; kingdom Metazoa; phylum Arthropoda; class Insecta; order Hymenoptera; family Braconidae; genus Microctonus; species Microctonus aethiopoides. Next base: position 700,235 of record JAQQBS010001422.1, on the reverse strand, counting down.
TATTTGAATCGACAAAAATTATCGAATCAAATGGGGAAAAAGGGCTGTATATACAAGAGATATCGGAGGGGATTCAATGTGTTGTAAAATTATACATACTTATAGGGGCAGAATACAGACTAAAAAGATATATTCATATAAGACAACTCTAATAGTATATGTGTATTTATCATACAGAGAGAAGGCTTCTTTCTGATTCATATGTACATATAGAATAGATATCTTCATGGTGATTATGTGGTGGTAGGAAACCTTTACAAAACTCATTTCACTCATAGTTTGTGCATGTGTACAAGAACATCGCACATACTCGTATGCATAAAAATTAAATTTCAAATCAAACAAAGAACAAGTAAATCATGCCGGTTATTTCTCAACATAACCTCTAAAATCACACGAAAAAAAAAATATCCATAAAAAGAAATTATGATTACAAATAAAATAAACTAAACCAAAAATAATTAAAATAAAATGAATACACGCGAGTGCCGGTGATTTTTTTTGCATTTACAATTTAAAATACAATATAAAAAAAAATATAAACATATGTGTTTTTTACCTGGTGTGTGGAGAATTCCATATATAAAGACTTGCGACATAAGTAATTGATAGCAATAAACATGATAAAATTGTGGATATGCAAAGAAATTCTTTATTTCGTTCAGTAGCCTCCATAATTATTTTTTACTAAAACATACTATATTACTATGTATTAAAACTGATACATATATAAAAAATTCCAATTCTATGATTGTCAATCAGTTGGTATTGTTGGTAAGCCTTGAGAGTTGAGAAAACATTTATGCTGTATATTGTGCTGGTACTGCTGCTGGTGGTTCTGGTGGTGCTGCTGGTTCTATAGACATTATATGCCTGTATAGCAATTGGCAATGAATATATACACAACTTATACACATACCAAATGCAAAATTACTTTTGGTTAGGTGAATTGGGGGGGGGATCCGATGGAGGGGATGATTTACATTGTGTGCGTATAGGGTAGAGTGAATAGCTGTAAGTGAAGGAGAAAGAGAGAAGGAGGCCATCAGCCAGTGAGAAAGCAAAGAGCTAAAGCGTAAAGGAAATATATTAATATATAAAAAAGTCATACATTGGCAGATGAAGGGAACATATATACATATAGGAAATATCGTTGTTATGCGCCTGCGCACAAATCCACCAGTCCGGCAGAGCAGCTTTACCGTCAATGAGAAGATGGCCGCTGTGTTCGGTGGAAGTGTCGCCATTGTTTAGTGTTTTAGTTTTTTATTATAAAAAAATAAGGCCGGACTTATTTCGGAATATTATTGAACGTTTAAAACGATAAAGAAGATGCCGAGTGCACCATTTAGCTCGTCACGTAATTATGTGAGACGTTCACGAAGACGAATAGCCAACAGGATTCCTCTACCATCCCGAACATCATCGGGTAAGAGAGAGAAAAAAGACTATACAATACGAGTCTGTGACTCTGCCCCATTCTTACACGACAATTTCAACTCCATTGCGCACCTGTCCAACATATTCTTTCATAATTTTACATATTTACTTTTATATTAATTATTAAACATTTAATTAATTTCAATGAAGGTTGAATTTGATTGATTAATCAATCATGCAGCCAACTTGTTAATTTTTTTTTTTTTTGTTTCTTCTTATATACCATTTGGCTAATTATTATATCTATTGTTCTTTCTATACACCCTCGTCCTTCACCCCCTTTTACCCGTCCTTTGTCCATTGACCCACGACCCTTCATGGAATACATCAAGTCCAAGCCAGCCGGATAAGACCAAGCACAGTCATAAATTCTCATCATCAATCCAACCCACACGTTTTCATTTCTGTTTTGTCGTTTCTCATTTGCTCTTGCCTACTACACTGATCCTGTTTCTCTTTTATTTAAGTTCCACATGTCGACAATAATGCATTTAATTTTCGCTTTTTAAATTTGCTTTCGCCTCAAAATGTCTACCAAATTGCTAATGTGTGTGCCACATCTTTTTGCTGTCTTGATATTTGTAAGAGTCCGATTAAAAAGAACTGGATTTACTCTTTCTTATAATCTTCTTCTTCTCTCTCTCTCTTCTTCTTTTTTTTTTCCCCATTTTTTTCTTTCACTTTCCTCAATCGATTCGTTCTCGAGGTCCACAGTTGATTTGTCTTCATGGATTCTTCATTGACTCAGCATTAGCTACGACATCAGATAATTTGTATTTCATTTTTCCTCTTCTATGTGTTTTTTTTTTCTTGCTTTCTTATAAAGAGTGGACGATCAGGATTGCTTGCCGTCACTCCAAATTAAAGAGAAACAGTATCCATGTATATGTTTTTTTTTTTTTTTTGTTTTTTCATGTTCAATCATTCTGACAGATGGACATATATGTATGTTTTCTTTTTTCTCTTTCGTTTCAATATAAATATATATGAGCGTCATCGTGTTCATTTAATTGATGATAATTGGATGAAGTCTGCGTTAATAATGATGTGAGGAGGGGCGACAAGGGAAGAGACGGGGGGGACTGACAGAATTACGTGAGAAACCAAGTGTAATTTCTTTATTAATAGCCAAATTAATCATCAGCCAAGTGTTTTAAGTTATATTATCAACTATCATTTAATATTCAACGTAATATTTACATTTAACAATTAAACTTGATGTAATGTAAAAAAAATTATAGTGACGTTTCAGGTATTGCTATGTTATTTATTCTATTGTCATTTTCATTATAATAACTTGTCTATTTCTGATATAAAAAAATTGAGTGGTTTAATTAAAAATAAAATTGATCCATTAAAGATATCAAATTTCATTTTTTTTTTTCTCGTCTTCACTTTCTCTTCTTTTACTTCATTTATTTCTATATTTTTAATTGAATCTTTCGTCGAATTGATGCACTTTGACATTGTGTTTTATCATAATGTCAATACAACTAAAAATAATTCATAACTTCAATGATAAACAAAAAAAATAACATTGAAAAAGTGTTTCAAGAGATACAAAAAAAAAAAATAATTAAAGGTCCCAAATATGAATGACCTTTTTATGATTGCAACTTTTTCAGCAGAGCCATGCGATCTTCTTTGTCCAGCATCGAATCAAATTCCTCCTGGTGGTGGTGGCGCTGGTGGCGCTCGTGGATCATCACCAAGTGTATCAGGAGTTGCAGCTCCATCGCCATCCCCAAGTCATTCACACTCTTCACCATATGATTTAAGACGTAAAAGCCCACCACATCCTGATCCAGCACCAGGTTCGAGTTCAGCTTTACCACCACAAGGTGGAAGTAGTATTGTCGCAGCACTCGGTTCATTTTCACTTCCAGCTAGAAAACGTCCAAGACGAACATGTTCTCTATCTACCGATGGTAAGACAATTAGTCATTAAAAATTTATATTATTATTCATAAATTAAATTATTTAAAAAATTTATATCTAAATATTCAATGGAAAATTTGTATAAATATTTCATCAGTTAAATATATTGTTTGGACAATTAATATTGATACACAATAAATGAAAAAATAAATGATTGTTGGTTGAATATTTTTATTCATAATATTAAAAAAAATAATAATGCAGGTACAAACACGAACACAGCGGCACATTATCTTCTGTATGAACTTCCGGACGAGGTATTATTAACGATATTCAACTACTTCCTGGAAATAGACCTCTGCCGAATGTCACAAGTGTGCAAACGCTTTCAAGCAATTGCCAATGATACAGAATTATGGAAATCATTGTATCAACAAGTATATCAATATGATTTGCCACTATTTAATCCAGCGCCATGTAAATTTGAATTTATATCGCCTGATGAATCAGATTATCCAAATCCATGGAAAGAAAGCTTTCGACAGCTTTATCGTGGCGTTCATGTACGTCCTGGATTTCAGGATTTAAAATTTAAAGGACGAAATTTGCCATATTTCAATACAGTACAAGGTGCGTTGGATTATGTTGATGAATACAGAAATAGTAACAGCAGTAGCAGTAGCAGCAGTAGCAGTTCATCAAGTCAAAATAGCGCAGCGTCAGCATCGTCAAATAATAATCAAAATAATAATTGTTGTGGTAGTAATAATACACAACAAACGAGTGATGAAACGCCGCAACATCTTATTTTCTTACATGCTGGTACATATCGAGGTGAATTTCTTGTTATTGATAGTGATGTTGCATTAATTGGTGCTGCACCAGGCAATGTCGCTGAATCAGTGATTCTTGAACGTGAAAGTGAATCAACAATGATGTTTGTTGAGGGTGCTAAACGTGCATATGCCGGCCATTTAACATTGAAATTTACACCTGAACTCAACAATACTGCGTCACATCATAAACATTATTGTTTGGAAATTGGCGAAAATTGTAGTCCAACAGTTGATCATTGTATTATCAGAAGTTCAAGTATTGGTGAGTGTTTTGTAAAATTATTAAATATAGAAAAAAAATATTGAATTAATTTTTATCTTTCATTTTTTATTTTTTATTTTTTCGAGCAGTGGGCGCAGCTGTCTGTGTGTCAGGAGGTGGTGCAAATCCTATATTGAAGAATTGTGACATTTCCGACTGTGAAAATGTTGGATTATACGTGACTGATTATGCTCAGGGCACCTATGAAGATAATGAAATATCGCGAAATGCATTAGCTGGAATTTGGGTTAAAAATTATGCTAATCCAATAATGCGACGTAATCATATACATCATGGTCGTGACGTTGGTATATTTACATTTGACAATGGTCTCGGTTATTTCGAGGGCAATGACATTCACAATAATCGTATTGCTGGATTTGAGGTAAAAGCTGGCGCAAATCCCACTGTTGTACAATGTGAAATTCATCATGGACAAACCGGTGGTATTTACGTACATGAAAATGGACTTGGACAATTTATTGATAATAAAATTCACTCAAATAATTTTGCTGGCGTTTGGATAACGTCAAATTCAAATCCAACTATAAGACGTAATGAAATATATAATGGACATCAGGGCGGTGTTTATATATTCGGTGAGGGACGAGGTTTAATCGAACATAATAATATATATGGCAATGCATTGGCCGGTATACAAATACGAACAAATTCAGATCCAATTGTTAGACACAATAAAATACACCATGGACAACATGGTGGTATTTATGTTCATGAAAAAGGACAGGGACTTATTGAAGAAAATGAAGTTTATGCAAATACACTGGCTGGTGTATGGATAACTACAGGATCAACGCCAATATTGAGGCGAAATAGAATTCATAGTGGTAAACAAGTTGGTGTTTACTTTTATGATAATGGTCATGGAAAACTTGAAGATAATGATATCTTTAATCACCTGTATTCAGGAGTACAAATAAGGTAATTAATTAAATACATTTTTACATTAGATTATTTAATGAGAATTTATTTTTTAATTTTTGTTAATTGTCATTTTTAATATAAATAATGATGGAAATTAAATTTATTAAATTTTTCTTTTTTTTTTTTTTTCGTTTATCAGGACTGGAAGTAATCCCGTTATACGCGGAAATAAAATATGGGGTGGCCAAAATGGCGGTGTTCTCGTGTATAACAGTGGTTTAGGTTTACTCGAGCAGAACGAAATATTCGATAACGCCATGGCGGGCGTTTGGATAAAGACAGACAGTAATCCAACGCTCAAAAGAAACAAAATATTCGATGGTCGTGACGGTGGAATATGTATATTCAATGGTGGTAAAGGTAGAAATCTTTATAATCATCATATGAAAAAATATTTGATTAATTTTATTTTCTTTTAATTAATCATTTTAATTATTTATTTAATTTATTGTATAGGTATATTAGAAGAAAATGATATTTTCCGTAATGCACAAGCTGGTGTACTTATATCAACACAATCGTATCCAGTATTGAGGAGAAATCGTATATTTGATGGCCTTGCTGCTGGAGTAGAAATAACCAACAATGCAACCGCGACTTTGGAATTTAATCAAATATTTAACAATCGATTTGGTGGTTTGTGTTTGGCAAGTGGAGTACAACCAACTTCTAGAGGTTAATAATTATTTTATATTACATTATATTACATGAAGATTTATACATTTATAGTTTGATTTATTTATTTCTATTTATTTATAGGTAATAAAATATTCAGTAATCAAGATGCAGTTGAAAAGGCAGTTGAGAATGGTCAATGTTTGTACAAAATTTCATCGTACACGTCGTTTCCAATGCATGATTTTTATCGATGTCAAACGTGCAACACAACTGACAGAAATGCTATATGTGTTAATTGCATAAAAACTTGCCATGCTGGTCATGATGTTGAATTTATTCGACACGATAGGTATAAATATTATTCAAACATTCATATAAAGCAAATTTTTGTTTCTTCAAATTCAACATAACACTAATTTTCTTTAATTCATTTCATATTGGTAGATTCTTTTGCGATTGTGGCGCAGGAACATTGAGCAATCAATGTCAACTGCAAGGTGAACCAACGCAAGATACCGATACTTTGTACGATAGTGCTGCACCAATGGAGTCCCATACATTAATGGTCAACTAGGAAAAACAAAACAAACAAATAATCGGGGAAAAAAAAAACTGAACAATCAAATCACTATGGAATTGTGCGCCTTGCTCTCACATCCTTATCAATTCAATTGCACTCAACATCACGGTAATCTGTTGCAGACTTTTTTTTTTTTATTGACGTCATTTTTATTTTTAAAAATATTATTATCATGATTTAATGATAAATGTGTATGATAATGGTGAGTCGTTAATCGGTCGTAGATTCCCAATTTCACCGTTTATTCATTAATTATCGTCATCGTCGTCGTCGTCGTCGTCGTTATCATCCTCATAAGTATTTTTCATCGTCATTGTTATATTATTCATTATGTGAAGGTAGTTATTATAAATATTTTACTTGTCCCCTACGCGTATCCATTTAACTTGAATATTGCGATGGGATATGAAAGGAAAAAGAAGGAAAAAACTTAATTTACAAATGAGGCCGACAATTTTCCTCCCTTCCATAAATACAATTGTACATTGAATCGAATCTCTCTCATTAAATTATTTTGGTAAGGATTTGAATTGACATTAATGTTACTGCGCACGCGAACATACTATTTATTGGAAATGTTAATGAGGTGGAAAGAGACGGGAAGTGGAGAAGAGAAATAGAGAAGCAAATAAAGCACAAACGAACAGTACGATAATTAATTTCATATATTCATAAAGTTCATCTTTGTATCAAATTAACAATTTTTTTTTTTCTATTCGAATTTCCCCCGAATGAAATTCTTTAATTGCGACATCTTTCGAATTATTCAATTAGGATTTGTATCAGAGAATACAGAATTAATATGGGGAAATTGTTTGAGAGAATTTAGAGGATTTGATACCCAAAAAAAAATCATTTTTAATTACTGATTCGTCCGTGTTTTTGTTTCGTTTTTTTTTTTTTTTTTTTTTTTTTTTTTTTTTTTTATATTTTTTATTTTTTGAGAAGAAATTTTTTTTATCATTGTTAATTATAATCCCGCGAATGAGACAAAGGTGAGAAAATATTCCCGTTATTGATTCACACAAGCAGAGATGAACACGATTTTGTATAGATTTATCACTGCCATCGATTATAAATTGATTGTGTAAAATAATTAGGAATGAACTAATTGAATTATTGAACAAATAATCCTGTTGTTTCTGTCTTCGTAACGACAAATATTAAAACATGATTGGGTGATTTTTGGAAATTGTGATAGAACAAAGTAGCAATAGTGGTGATAAGAAAAATCATTATCCCATTAATAATGTGCTTGAAAATAATGCATAAATTCTAGAGAGATTCTCGGTGAAAAAATGCCAATAATTTTTTTGAAAGTTCATACGGTTGAAATGAACAAAAGAAAGCATTTTTTGTCTTACTCTAGAATTAATTTTGCATTTATTCTTTTCGAAAGAAATAATCAAAATGCATTCAATTTATATACGCACGATTTTCAACTAAATTTTCAAACGAAAATAAATTTTTTTAAATAATTATTCATATGAATTTATAACAGTGACATTGAGCTACACTGACAAAATGAATTATAATACGAATGAAAAACGTAGTAAGCACTAATTTACACGAAAATACAGTGAGGTATAATGAAATTTTTTGCAATTTTCACTTTGCTGAATTTTTGTCGTAAAAAAAAAGTAAAAAGAATAAAAATAAAAACAGGAAAATTATAATAATAAATTTTGATGGTCCTAAAATGCCCAACGTAACATAAAAACTGAAGACAAAATGAATAATTAAAAAACATGTTGAAACAACAATAAAATTTATATGATAAAATGAAAAAAAAAAAATGAAATAGAAGCGAATCTATAAAATTTCGCGTGGATTTTTCACATTTAATTCTTCATTAATTATTTTCATTTTATATTGTCATCCTCAACGTTAAATTATTTCTTTTTTTCTTTCTTATTCCTTCCCATATTCTCACGCGTGCATTATATAATTGAAAGCCGGGCATTTTTCAACACCGGGTGTACTAAAAAAAAAAAATTATATACATAAAAATTATAATAACTAAAAATAACGTTCTCTAAAAAGAAAAAAAAAACGTTTTGGCGTACACATATCTCAAATTCTGTTCATGTGTCTCAAATACATTATTTTTATTTATCTTCATATTTTTCAGTATCTCAATTTTGTTACGCACTTTAGTAATATTGAACGTTTAAATTCGTACATTTAGAAATAAAAATTCTCAATCGTTATTCAAAGATAAAGTACAAGCGAAGTGTTATCTTTGACATAAACATAGCGAAATAAAAATAAAAAATATATGATACGTCCACAAGCAATGAAAAATTGGAACGTTGTCAATGAACATTTAATTAACGAAAAAAAAAAAAAATTAAAATTAATAACGATAAGTAGGCAAAAAACAGAGCAAAAAAAAATTGATAACAATTATTTTGAAATTTATTGTAAAATTTTTTTCTTATTTTAAATATTATATCATATATATTTAATTATTATTAATATTATTATTATTATTATTATTATTATGTAGAGGAATGATAGAGAATCAAATGTTTTTTTTTTTAATTTAATCATTCAATCGCCGGTAGCGAAAGATTTAAATTCAAAGGGAAAAAATAATGCAACATCTCTCATAATCGATGCACATAAAATGCCTGGTGATATCATTGGCATCAATAATGAACAATTATTTCGTGCGTATGATGAAATCAACTACTCATGGATATGTTGTTTATTCATTTTTTGTTTATGTATTATTTTTTGAGCAATTTAATCGATCGATTTAAAAAAAGAAAATAAAACACAATTTTTTTTATTTTGATTATCAATACGGAGAAAATGATAGATGTGTTAATTGTGATAAATGTTTTTTCATTGCACGAAATAATTGTTATTAAATCTTGTATTATCACGCTACTATTACGATTGCAATACCCTCATGTACTATTTTCGTTATCATTCTCTCTTAACAATTACGACGAGCGCATACATAGTGTAATATGTATATGTTTAAATTATATGACATTCGTACTAAGTTCTCTTATTCATATGTGTCACAGACGTAAATGTATGACGCTATTTACAGAGATACTAAAAACAAAACAAGAAAAAAAAACACAAAAAAAATAAGCCCAGTAATTTTATAATTGTCGATTTTTAATTATCTTTATTATTTATGCATTACAGTTGCGCCGATTAATATTTTTTTTGCCGCGATTTTTTTTTTCCAAACGTGATATATATATACGTACAAATATGTATGGGAATATATATATGTGAGCGTTTTAATAAAATTGTTTTGATGAGTGTTAATTGGAAACATTATTTCGTGCTGCAGCAAAAAAAATTAATTTTTTTTTTTTTATATGAAGATAAAAAGAGGAAATGAAAAGTGATTGGTGAAATTTTGTGTTATTTATATATATTTATCTTCCAAGCGGTTGTCATGTTCTGTAAAAAAACATTCCCATCATGAATTATTTGCATTTTGTATTTATTTTTTCTTTCACAAATTTTCGTTCTCTTTCTCTTTTACTTATTTTATTTTCGATTGAATAATCATGACGAAGCTAAAAAAAAAAAAAGAAATATGGACTTCCATAATTGTAGATTGAATTAAACGCTGCAGCGCGATTAATAATGTATAAAATATGTTTTAAATTGTTGGATGTATTTAGGTATTAGTAATCCAATTGACAATTTGATTTTGTTGTTTATTATTTTTTTTTATTCAAGTTTTTTTCTTCATAGACATCTCGCAAATATTTAATTTGAGTTGTCTTTATATTATATAAATAATATGAATGAAAATAGATTGAAAACAATTATGAGAAAATTCGCTTGAAATATTAATTGTATATTAATTTTTTTTTTTATTCTTATCGGCAAGAAAAAATTTATAAAAATACACAAATATTTAATTCGCTTCAACTTTAATGTGAAGCTCAAAATGGAACAGAAATGATAATGTATTAAGTCGGAAGAAACAAGTATAAGACTGTAACAATTTAATAGTATTCTCGAAAAGAAAAAAAAAACAATACAAAACAAAAAATAATTAACGAATTAAAAAATGAAATAATCGCCCAAAAGCTGCCTTTTATTCCACGCGTCATACATTTTTCCATTATTCTCATCCCGAAACATTGGCTTTTTATACTCATTCAATATATATTATAGTTGATAATTATTTTTTTAATTCATCCCTACCATCCATGTATTATTGAATCATATACACACATATATATTATATTGTATAATTTTTTACATCATTGTCATTGCAGGAAGCAAACAAAAAAAAAAAAATTATAATATTCCATAAATTCAATTCAATTTCAATTCCCTTTCATTCTATTATCATTTTTAAATAATTATTTACTTATATTACTCCATTATACTTGCCATTATTATCTTATACATACATATATACATACATACATACATATAAATAAATATTTATATATAGTTGCCATAGCTAATGCATTGTTTGTTATTTTTCTTCGCAAAAAAAAAAAATTGTCATTAAATAATTTATTTCACTCTTCATTTTTGTAAATTACATTATGAAGAATAAGAAATTATGCATCACACACACATATACACAGTTGTACGTAAAAATTAATTATACTTGCGGAGAACATGAAGAGAGAGAGAGAGCGATAAATAAAAGAAAAAAAGCGAAAGATAAAAAATAAGAAAAAAAATAATATTAATAGGTTAATAAATATATTCACAATGTATTTTGTAAATAATTAATTCCTCTTCATTAAACCATCTATAAACTTTTCCATTATATTAAACATATGTGTATATATATAAATTATATATATTTATATCCTAAAATCAGACAATATCATATAATAATAAATTTTTTTTTTATATGATTGACTAAATATAATAATTGTCTTTCGTCTGATTTTGGGATAGAAATATATAATATCATATTAATTATTTTACTATCATTAAACAAAAAAAAAAAAAAATCACAAAAAATATATTATTAACCATTACAATTTTTATTTTTTTATCCTGACTTTGGAACATTTTCGTACACAATATGGATAGTATATAAATATATTTGTGTGTGTGTGTGTGTTTATTATTATCGTATATTAAATAGTTAAAAATAGTTTTTTATTTTAATCAAAAAATAAAGTAGAATATTAAATCGTTTTTATTTTTGTTTATTAAATTCATATCGCAATCAGGGAATACATTTTATAATCAATTTGAAAAATTATTGCTTCCATTGGATAAACAAAATTAAATATTTGACGTTGATTGATGGACAGACACAAATATAAATTGATAATGTTTAAGTCTGTACAGTGGATTGAATAATTTTCATCCGGCAATTATATAATATATGATATTAATAAATAAATGCTTAGTTTTATGAGAATTAATTTTATAAAAACAATAATGAAAATTATTATCAGATAAATTACGTTATATAAAGCTGAGAGAAATTAGGAATAAAATAAAATTATGAAATTGCAATTTACTATTCAACATTTAGTTGCATTTGTGAAGACAAAAAATTTTTATTTTCATTTTTATTTTCTTTAAAGTTAAATTTCAAAATGCTATCTCTGCCGTATGATTAAAATTAAACATATATATAGAATTTAAGAGCTTTTATGTAAAATATTATAATGCTAATGGAATGAATGTGGACGAAAAAAAAAAAAATCCTCATGAAAATATTGGAAATAATTGTTTATAAAAATTAATGTTTTACTTATATACTATCCTAATAAGTACATATATTTATAAAAACATCAATTATCCAATTTATTTTTATTATATTTTATTTTATTTCATTTTTCACTCTGAAATGATTTGAAAAATTGGAAAAATAACTTGTTTAATTTATCATTCGCCATTTCAACCTTTTTTAAAATTTTTTTTTTTCTTTCAATTGAGAAAAAAGATATTGCTGTTAGCAGGAATGGCATCGGCACCCCTGAAATCATTCCTTTAGGGCACATATTGAGTATATATGTTTGTATATTCAATAAAATACATATGTATATGCACAAACTAAATTGGAAAAAAACTTCGATAGGTGAAATATAGTTAGCAATATTAAATCAATGGCCTATAGAGATATAAAATAAATAATCCATCACAAAAAATCACATGTAAAAATTTATAATCAATTTTATATTTTATTTTCCATTTTTCAATATTGGAAATAATTTTCAAAATTACTTTTTTTTATCTATTTATTTACATTTATATTTGAGTATTCTTTATCTAAAAACTTCAGGAAATAATTTTACTTTCCAGCAATTTTCACTGCATCGGGATATACATATATAAATATTAAATTATAATCATCAATAATTATTCCGTATTATATATAATAAAAAATTTCATCCAATGTCTTCCGATGTATGAGCATTAAAGACAAAATCACTGCCTAATTATTATATACAAATTAAAACAAAATCAATAGCCACAAAAATTAATCAATCAATTAAATATATGTCCGATGTATAGAAATAGCAAAGGGAAAAAAATATTTTATGTTGCCTTATACATTATATAAACAAATATAAAACAAAAATCTATCTTATAAATAATTGCACGATGAAATTTATTATTAATCACATTATAAAATGTATTATTTATTTATTTCACTGTGCATTTTAAATATTTACAAAAATGAAAAGGAAAAAAAATAATTCATGATGAAAATTTAACATAATTTGAAATATATAAATATTAATATTATTAAATAAAAATAAATAATTAATTTAACGTTGCACCAAGTGCCATAGTGTCAATCACAAATAATTAATTAATTAATTAACTAAAGCAAGATAGAAAATGAGAGAATTTTTGAAAGAAATGATAAAAAATGTTCAATGTGGTTGAATAAAAATTAAAAGAAGAAAAGAAATGGAACAAAGTTAGTGATGAGTGAAGAAAAATGGGCGTAGGACAAATGAGAAGAATAAAAAACCAAAGACAGTGAGAATATATAAGTAACATTGCGCAAGAGGAAAAGTGAAGTGAAGTGAGAGAACACGATCGATAAATTATATGTATGTATATGCTCACAGGGTGAATTTCTTCAGGGGTTGCATGGAGAGAAGGATAAAAAAAAGTGCTCCAAAATATTTGAGAGAATATTTGTCATGAGGAAAAAAAAATTGGGAATAATAATATTAAATAATATTAAATAATATTAAATAATATTACATATTGTATTGCTATATTTGTAAATTAATTTGTGGTTTATTTGGGGCAATTTTTCTGATGGATTCGATAAATGAACAAGTAAACAAATTGTAAACAAAAAATTAAATATTAAAATCTGATTGTGTATGCGCACGTTGTAAATTCAATATTTATTTTTCATATTTTTTTTTTTTTTTTGCATTATTTATATACATGAATATATGTATTGCAAAAAAACAAAAGAATATTGTCGAGGGTGGCAATAATGATGAACAAACAAATTGAAAACAGTTATAGAGTTCTGTATATTTATGAAATTTGATTAAAGAGCGCATGCGTAGTGTTTGATTGTATGAGAAAAAAATGAAAAATTGGAAGAAAAATAGATTGATATTAATTAATGAGAGAGATTCATCATTTTTTAATTGTTAACATACAAAAATGTTTTTTTTTTCATATAAACAACATTGAAATAATGAAATTATATTAATTATAGATATTACTCAATAATAGACAAACCGCGACTATTCATATATAAACGCTGTAAACATCACTATTTCAAATATATAATTATAAAAAAGAATAATTAAAAGTATCCTGCATGAAATTTACTATTAATTGATACTCTACATCATAAATATTATATTAATTTCATGAATCAATTAAAAATTCGATAATAAGTTAATTGAAATTTTAGGTTATGTGTGAAGTAGTATATTCAAAAAATAAACGCAGCCATATACATATATTACTAATGTGAAGTTATCAACAAGACACACTAATATAAGGGCTATAATTTTAGATAGAGAATGAATAAAATAAAAAGAAAATAAAACATTAAATCCCACATTGGTCTTAAAAATAAAAGTCGAGTGACATTAGTAAAGCAAAGAAGAGTGGCACACGTATCGCATAAAAGTTACATTAGAGAGTGAACAAGAAACAATGACACACACACATTCATAAATATACATATGCATATATACATATGTACTACTGTAGTACATACATACATACATATAACATACATCTCGTCCATCTTCTGTACGCTTTTTTATAATTTTTTTTTCATCAACTTTTTTTACATCACTTTAACGGCACCAAAGAGTCCTCGTTTTCTCTCTCGCTAACTATCTTTCCAATCGATCTATCGTTTGGGTCACGCTAATTTATCGATACGCCAAGCTCTCGACTTTGTTCGTGATAATCGGCACATTTATCTTTTGTTACTTTAACCCAATCGTGTGTGCACATTGACTCTTTCTCTCTCTTCCATATAATATTATTATCAACTAATCCAATTTTTTATTCCTCTATATGCATTATGATTAATCCACAGATGATACACACGACAAAATATATATACTTATATGTATATACACATTCAAATAAGCGAGGCAACAAATGTGTATTTGAATTACCCGCCCAATTAACATACAAAAAGTGCACATATACATATCTGTATATTATATACGTTATCATTTTTATATTAAAAAAAAATGAAGTATTTACGGAAATATTAATGTATTAATGAACAATACAACACACACACATGTATATTATTCATATGACGACACGGTTTTATACATTTATCGATTCGTTAGCCCCTTTTCATCTTTGGAACCTTGGCCACCCACATTTTCTCCACCCATACTGTATATAGTATATAAATTCAACCCTCTCTTCTCACCCTACGCCACTAGATTCGCCACAAATAGGCACACAAATGCATATGCGAATGTGTATACATATATGTATACTGAATGGGTAACGTATTTAATATATGTATGTGCATTGTGCATATTAGGGAGCTTTGGATAATCCACTCGTTGCCGTTGCAACTCGATCGTGACTCCAATAAAATTATCGTCGCGATGCATCTACAAAGTTTCGACGAACAAGTCGCGAGAAAGGTTATGTTCGCAAATATATATATATAGATATACACTTATGTATATTACATTATACAGATGTGTGTATTTGCAAATTATCTCTCTAAAGTATATATGTATATGAAGAATATAATGTAAAAAGTATATATGTACAAGAAAACATTTTATTTCTTTAATTTATTTTTATTACACTTTTTAAATTCCGCATGATTATTATTTTATTCTCATCTTGATTTTGCATTTTTTTTTTTTAGGTTATTTCACGTTGATAAATTTATCAATATAAATCGAGTGTTATTTATTATACATGATAATATTGACATAAAGAGGGTGACACGCTTTATATAGATATTAAAACTTGAAGCATCGACACGAATATAACTCAATTTTATTTCCAACACTAAATATTCTCTTGTAGAATATGTACATGTCCATGATGACAAATACATTATCTAAAATTGGCCTACGACACATGTATCGTATGTATACATATACATAATTTATATACATATATATTATTAAAGATAAAAAAATATGATAGATATATATCATAAGAAGAAATGAATAAAATCATCTTAAATCCTCTCTTAAATATATTTATCTTCTCTTTCAGTATTTCGCATAAATATTTCATCTCATATATATGTATGTATATACATATACATATAGACATGATAAATCCGTTGGTATGTATTAGCAATATAAAATTTGGTTCGCGTTTGTACGACAAGAAAAAATAAGAAATAAAACATACATTTATCTACTATAGTAATACCACTATTGTTATTACAGTTACTGCTGCTTCTGCTGCTTCTTACATGAAATACGCGTGGGATTTTCCGAAGCGTTGGATTTAGGAATTTGAGATTCCCCTACAGGCTTATCGGCCAATCAGAATTGGCTTTTATTCTGTGAAGGAATTTGCCCGTATATAACTTGCCACGTCATTCTGTAATAATACTCAAAGCTTTGAGAGAATGTGGATTTTGTGGTTTGAAAATCATATATAGGATTTGTTCTGTTATCATTCTTTTTGTATGCCACACTCAAATACTCAAAGAATTCAAGACTTCAGAGGCCCGTCACCAATATAAATGAAGCAAAAAAATATTAAAAGAGAAAAAAAAAATGGCAATGTCACTTAGTTTTCTTTGATTAATGTCGCGTGTATGTATTACTAAAAGTAACTCATCATCACAATTGATATCTATCATCAGTATACGGATGAAGAAACTTTTAAATTTGACAAACACATGTATATACATATATACATTATACATATATATGAAATGACAATTCATCCATGATTGTCCTCATAATATTGGCCTCAATGTAATTTAAAAGTTTGAAACTTCATTGAGGCCGCAATGAAAACTTAATCTCTCCCTCGCACTAAAGGAATGCCGATAAAATGAGGGAGATACATGCAACTCTATTGAAGTAAAAAAGAATATATATATGTAAATAGATTGGTATAAGTCATGAAGATACATTGAAACAGAGGGTGAATATCAGATGGTAAATGATGGAAATGAAAAATTTTTTTTTCCCTCTGCTTTCTTTAGATAATATAAACATTTATTATTCTTCATCGTTTAAACGTAATGTCTTATCATTTTCAGGGGACAAGAAAAAATATATCTGTATTATATAGATAATATTATAACCTAATTTCTGACAATTAGTGAACTTTGAATTGCTATTTCCATTTGGAAGAAAATAGAAGCAAAAAAAAAAAGGTGAACGGTATAATTTGATTATTCAAAAAATCAATTGCTCATGAATACACGCAGTTCACCCCTAGCACCCTCTTTATATAACTCTCATCGTTGTCGCAATTAATCGATAAAAAAAAATGCTGTAATTCACTTTTTATTTTTATCATATTTTATTTTTTATTTTTTAATATAACAGTTTAACCATTCTTTTTCTAGTTCCATTCTTCTGCCTCATCATTCTCTCATCACATCTGTATATATATTCACCCATGAATATCGATGAGCAAAAAAAAAAAACGCACCTACATATGCATACACGGATTCATTTATTGTTCAACAATTGGAGTATATAAAATAAATATTATACACCGCGCACATGTTAATGTGTCGGCGGAGGGAGTGTATTAACACGAATCTCCACGAGTCAAATAGGACAATTAAAAAGCATTCATTCGCACCGTTCAATTGCGACAAGATTGTTGAAGGCACGAAAGGGACAGAAAAATATAATAAGAAAAAAAAATACGTGAATCCGATAATCAGATATTCACTCTCATCCTCTCGGCCTTTTCAATTCTTTACATGTCTACACACAGCCGTACTCATACTACTGAATTGTATATGTATGTATTCTTCTCCAACACATTGTTCAATCTATTGTTGAAAAGTGGTAGACATCATTAAGAACAGACAATGTGGGACGAATCGAAATGCCACGAGGCCATTATCATCGTCAGAAAGATCTACTACGTATATAAAGACATATTTATATACAATTACGCTCATTTTTTTCTATCAGTGTCTTCTTTATTTTACACCATATGCATATGTACACATACATACACATGTGATTGTGTAATGAAATTGAATTTAAAGATGGAAGAACAAAAGAAAGAAAGAAAAAAACAGCTGAGGAAATTAAAGAGAAAAACATTTGTATTTTATTTTAAGCACAACAAAAGGCTGATGGAACTTTTGTTAAATTTAGCTTCAATATGAAACTGTGCTAAATATAAATAAAAAGATGACAAAAAAAAAAAAAATGAAATATCAAATATAGACATTTACATTAGTTCATTGCAGGCTTCGATTTCTATATTTATCTTATCAATATAAATGTATGTTCTCTTTATCTTTCCTTCTTTGTTAAAATGTAAATTATTCCACATTCTATCGTCACACCGAGCGAAAATTAATTTTCTAAAAATGCCACAATGACTAAACGATACAGATACAAAAAAAAGGAATAATAAAAAAAAAAAAAGCGTTACCGCACGTGTTTATAATAATTATAATAGCATTTTGTAAAAGGGGTTAGTTTATCGTGAGATTGCGCATCAGGGGCAGCGATGGAGGTGAAGAATAAATTGAGAAGAGTGCAAAAAAAAAACAAAAAAAAAAAATAATAATGTAGACATGTACATATAAAGATAGGCAAAAAGTATGAGGAAGAAAGAGAGAGGTAGTAGTTTGTGTATGTATCAGAGCAAAGAATTATAAAATTCACATGCCCATGCACAACCCCCTTGGCATGTCATCGCAAAGAGAAAGAGAGAGACACAACGAACAATACAGTAGTTACGATACAACTATGGTCAGACATCACATGAGATCATGAGAGTAATGCGCAAGAGAGAAACAAAGAATGAGAAAATTCAACAGAAAGAAAGAGACAACTCTCTGTGTACTCGTGAGCGGCTAAAGAGAAAGAAAGCCGCTTTGAGGAGAGGCTTTTAGAGCAAGTGGAAAGTATACATATAGAGTCGCGGGGCTTCTATGCGGAAATTTCGTTACATGAAAAATATTGCGACAGTAAATGCGTCTGAATGTGAAATAGATAGAGATAAATAATGTGTTGAGTGGTGGATAGAAACAACGCGCATGCGGAATAGTACATTTGGAAGCGCGCTCATCTAACGATCGGCCCACGGAAACGCCCGAAACAACCGTAAATTCGAGCCCGTCGCCGCCCGTTTCGCGCTTGAGCTTTCACGAATACACATACATACATACATACATACATATACGACTCCCATAGAAGGGGATGAGTTTGGCAAAGGTAACCTGGAGGTGGAATAGCGCTACATCAGTATATAATATATATGTATAACATGATTATATGTATATGTTGGGATTGTACGGTGGGTGAGAACAGGCGGCAAGAGAAACCAAGAGGGAGAGAAAAAGACTGGCGGTGGAGAGAGGCAATGGCAAAAGGGAGGGCATAAGTTCCAACCGGGAGAAGGAGACGGACACACCGGGGTGCGATAAAATGCGCCAAGTCGTTGGGCTGTAAGGGAAAACGTCGCTGACAATGTGCCACGTTTTTTCATTTTATCCCTAAATACTCAAAATATATTAGATAAATAATTGATAATAAATTAGGTATTATTATTTGTAAATTAGCGAATTAATATTTGTGAACGAGATGCAAAAGACACTTGATATGTGTTGGGAGAATTTTACCGGTTTAATATAAATATTAATTAAACAGTTTTGATATTAAAAGTCCAGGGGAAAAAATTATTTTTATTATTTAAAAGTGATTGTGGTTTTAGATGAGATTGTGTTTTATATGTTGCCAATGTTGAAATATTTTTAAGAGTGAATGACAGAGATATTTATTATCGTTACTATATACTTAATATAAAACTGTTCATGTTGTTTCAGTATATCAGTGTGTGTATGGACGTCTTTTTTTTGTTAACGTTTATATTTGCCCCGAGCTGAGAAACTGTACTGGAGTAGCGCATAGAATCGATCGTGTGCAAGCCCTGATGTAGACAGTTAAGTTCTCAAAGTAAAGTAGTCATCAAAATTTTAGTAAATTTATATTTTTATATTCTAACACAAATTCTACACAGTGTATAATATTATATTCTCATTACGTTTTATTTATTGTAGGATCTATTGAGAAGACAAACAATATACAGGAAGAAATCAAGAGATCTTTTTTTCCTAGTTCAATTATAACATTTGGAATAATGGATTCATCATCTTCATTATTATCAACGTCATCTCTACAAATATTATATTTAAATCGTTATACGATAACGAATGAATATTCGCAACATTCAATAACAAGACAATAGAATATATAAATTCATCATTGTTATTTGTTATTGTCATAATTAAATACACAGTCAAAAATTTATCTCAAGAAGTGGCGGAAGGTGAAAGGAAACCTTGCGGTTGACAAAAGAGAAAAATAAAAAAGTGCCGGGCGCCACGAGGTGAAAAATTGCAAAAGAAGATTTGTCAGTGGGATAATTTTAACGAAGTGGAGTGTGCAAGTTATATATACATTACGAGTTGAGGGTGAAGGAAGGGATCATAATTCCCTTCCTTATACTCACTCATACTCCATTCCCTCTACTACCACCTATAATACATCGTTTCATTTCTTCACCACTACCCTTATATACCTAGACTCCGTGTGGAATGACAATAAAGAAGCGGCAACGGCCGGTGCAGGCGTCGGTGCTCGCCGGCATTTGTCACATTTGAAAGAGGGAGACAAGTCCAACAAGAGCTTTCTCTCACTATTATACTTTCTTTTTTTTTTTTCCTTTCATTTTTTACCTCCTTTTTCCTTATCTTTTTTTTCCTTTCACTTCATAGACACACGCAGAGACACACATAAGCTCATTCTTCTTGTTGCAATCTCTGTCTCTCTGTTTGCAATATACCCTTGACGTTGTTGTTGTTGTTGTTGTTGCTACTGCTGGTGTGCACTCGCCAGAAGATTGAGTACATTGGGATGGCAGCTGATGCAAGACTGTTCGCACTCTCGCTGAAGAGACTTATCCTCGGGGGATTTTACATCCTTGTTATTCTCATTTTGTGTATCAATGCCGATGAAAATTGGGACAAGGATGATGATCCAAGTATATATACAATTATTTATATTTATACATATCTCTAAAAATATAATAGCAGAATAATAAATATAATTAAATATTATTAAATATACAAATAATATTACATGTTATAAATTTAGTTTAATTGATTATGAATTTTATTTTGATTATAGTATCCACAGTGGAAGTTAGCGCAGTGCTTGGTAAAAGTGCTTCATTACCATGTGACATTGAACCGGCTACTAGAGGTGATGGTGTTTACATGGTGCTATGGTTTCGTGGCAATTCCAGTAAACCAATTTATAGGTGATAAAATTTTATTGCTGGCATTATTCAATATAAATTAAATTGCTCTAGTGTATCGTAAATATGATTAATTAATTGTCTATTTAATATTTATATTTATATTTCCTGTACGATAAATAGCATCGATGTACGTGGAAGGTCCTTCAATAGAGCACTCAACTGGTCAGATGAAATGGTTCGACCTCGTGCTCGTTTCGTGACGGTGTCACAGCCTGCTGCTCTTATCTTAGAGGCCATTGCCCTTCATGATGAGGGTATTTATCGATGTCGTGTCGATTTTCGAAAGTCCCCTACGAGAAATTTTCAAGTCAATTTAACTGTAATTAGTAAGTATATGAATAATTTTTTTATTTTCATTTTATTCGTTATCTTTAGAATATTAAAAATGAGAAATAAATAAATGATGTATTGAACAAATTATCATTTGTTCGTAGATTAATATTTAGAGCTGATTCTCATTTTACTGTTCATTTATTATTAACGTGTTCCAATTAATCTCGCTGTAGATCCTCCGTCGGAAATTATGATGTACGTGAGTCTTGAGAGGGGATACATTGACACGGTAGTTGGACCTTATCAAGTTGGCAAGGAGTTTGGAATATCTTGTGAAGTTCGTGGAGGTAATAAAATGAATAATTATAAATGTTAAATGATAGATAAAATGTCGCATTAAATTAAATTTAAATGAGATATTATAAAATTTTTTATTCATTGATAATTATTAATAATTAAATGACATTATTTATTTATTTTATCTATTTTATTATTTGAAAATTTGCAGGAAAACCACCGCCTATTATCACTTGGTTCGTCAATGGTGTTGAAGTAAATGGCCGCATTAAAGAAAACAATCAAAATATTATTGTCAGTGTATTGACAGTACCGCAATTACGACGTGAACATTTAAATACAACATACAAGTGTCGTGCAACAAATACAAAGCTCGTACCACCATTAGAAAAGTCTGTTGTGCTTGAAGTCTATCGTAAGTTTATTTTTATGTATATCTACTCTTCACATTATTCTCAACTTTTTAATAGTAATAAAACTTTTTTATTTTACTTTATTCATTGTTTGTTATATTTTTTATTTTACGTCATTTCATTTTATTATATTTATTTATTTTTTTTTTAATGGAAAGTGAGGAATGATTTAAAATTCAGCATTTCATCACATTGTTATACAAATTTATTCATCTAAACCAGTTTATATATTTACGACTATTTATAAACAAATAAAATACTATTAGTGCAAGTATTTTATAAATATCTGAAAATGTTTTGTTATTATTATTTTTTTTTTTTCAGTGAAGCCGCTGAGTGTGACAATTATGTCGAAGCCGTCGATTTTGATATCTGAAGACACGTATAATTTAACATGTGAAGTGACTGGATCACATCCACGAGCAAAAGTTACATGGCTTGAGGGGAATGTTGAGTTCGAAAGTGGACGTACCATTAACAATGGAAATACTTCAGTTGTTTACAGTACACTAGAATTTTCCCCACGACCGGAAGATCACGGCAAACAGTTAAAATGTCGTGGAGAAAATCCTAAACTAAATAATACCTCATTGGAAGATCTTATTCATCTAAATGTCGTCTGTAAGTTCAACACAATCCGCTAAATTTAATTTCAAAAAGTATTTCATTATTCTCTCTATAAATATTAAATAGAAATTTAATTATCACTTTACACTGTTTGATTCTATTCCTGTGCTCTTGTTTTATTCTATTGGATTCATTATATTTAGCTCGATCGATTAGTTCTTATACGTCACGACATTTTAAAATTAAATAATCACTAAAAAAATTTTAATCTATAATTTTTCATTATCATATTGATAATATTATTCTTTTAATATTAATGATAATTAACATTGATTGCAGTCCCACCGAAAGTTCAGCTGGAAATAGGTAATCCATTAAATGCCCAGAATATCAAAGAAGAGGATGACGTTTATTTTGAGTGTAAAGTACGCGCCAATCCCGAATATCATCGAATAACCTGGAAACACAATGTAAATATTATCTTTATTTATTCTCCGTAAATACTATTATGCAATTAGCATTGAAAATATGTATAATTATAGTATTTTCCTTTCTATTAATCACATGATATAAATATACATGTATTTATACTTAGGAAATTACCCTCGTGCAAAATGCTTCAGCTGGCATTGTCATGAGTTCGCAAAATCTTGTGTTGCAAAAAATAAATCGAGAGAACGGCGGAAATTACACCTGTCTAGCAAGCAATGACAGAGGAGAAACATCAAGCACGGTTGTCCCATTACGAGTACAATGTAAGTATTTATTTATTTATTTATTTTTTTGTTCATATTTGTATTTATTTTAAAATTAAAATCAATTCGTTAATTAATACATAAAGATACATATTTATTTTGCTTTAAATAAATTTATCTTATGCTTAATTACAATTTATATATTAATTGTTGATTTTAATGAAAAATAAACATTTTATAGTTGCTCCAGTTTGCAAAACAAAAGAGGTAACAATAATTGGCGCTTCTATAGACGAATCCGTTAAGATTCGTTGTGAAGTAGAGGCTGATCCAAATGAGGTTGACTTTGTCTGGGAGTTTAACAACAGCGGCGAAAATTTTGAACTTGCGCCAGCCAAGTTTGACGGTAACAATGGCACAACAAGCGAATTTGTCTATACACCAATGTCTGAAAGAGATTATGGAGCATTGACCTGTTGGGGGAGGAATGCAATTGGAAAGCAAAAGACGCCTTGCGTCTACCAAGTTATTCCGGCAGGTATGCACAACCTTATTCTATTCCTCTTCAACTATTCTCACCCTATATTCTCTATTTCATTTTCCCACCACCACTCGCCAACTTCCCATCCAATTTCACTGCTACATATTATATGTATATATACACATACATCTGCGTATAGCAGTATATCTGCTCACCATCGATTATTTCGACATTCAATTTAATTTATCAGAAAAAAAGAAATAAAAAAAAAAACAGTTAAAGTCCATCAAAGTCGACCATACTCTACATGAATAATATATTGATTTGTGGCTGATAATTAAATTTTTTATATTTTATCTGTGTATTATATAGTGAAGCCGAGTCCGCTGAATAATTGTACGATAAAAGCCTCAGTAAATCAAAGCATAGAGACATTGGAAATTGAATGTACCCCCGGATATGACGGTGGATTGCGACAAGATTTTCGCCTAGAGGCTTATGAAGCTCATACAAATATAATTCGTGCCAATGTCTCGAGCATTATTCCCGAGGCGCCTATCTTTCGTATACCAGTTGCTGATCTTTTGCCAGCCACTCATTTTTATCTGATTGTCTATGCAAAAAATGCAAAGGGGCGCAGTGATGTATCGCACTTGGAGGATATTATGCTTAGAGACTCGGGAAAGCAAACTGGTAATAATTAATCTTCCTTTATATTTCACTGTTGATTGATGAAAAAGATTACCTTCAACCTGTCTCTATACATTCATCTTTTCATCTTTAAAATTCTGTTTTATTTTTTTGCATTAATAATTATCACATTTTACCAAGGCACATCATCTCCATTTATTTACTTTCTTTTTTTTTTTAATGATTTTGCTTACAGATAGTGGAGTTAGCGTGGTTCCCCTTGTGTTATTACTAATTGGTTGTCTTATGGCGCTGGGTATAACTGTACTTTCAGTGATGTTAATGATGTATCGACGACGTGGTACTACATCGCCTGTGCACGTCGAGCCATATATGAAACAACCGATAATTAGTCCGCCTGATTCACGAAATAATTCAATGCTTGACGTGACACATGGTGATCATACCTATTTTGTAGAGTATACATTAAAACAGGTGGGAGATTATGCACTTAATCAACCTGACATTATACAATCACCCCAAGGTATTTAATATTAAAATATTTTTCTTTCTCTTTTTTGGATTATTGATTAAATTTTTTTTGTTTCATTTTTAATATAGATCATGAAAAGGTCAAGCGTGAACCACAGCTGTTTTTACCTGTGCGACCAGACACATTATTTGCACCCTATGACATACAAAAGCAAAGCCTTCAAACAAACAAATGTAGTGTAAGTAAAATATTGAATTAATTTAATGAAAAATTTTAATGTATTTTTATTGTGTGAATATTTATTTTATTAATGATATTTCTATTTTAATTTAGCTGAATCCATTTTCTACGAAATCATGGGAGCCTATAAGTTTCAAGACCGATCGCAATTTAATGAAAGAAATAATAATCGCAAATTCCATACCCGGTCCAGAAAGTTGCGTGTAAAAAATAATGAAAAACTTCAACAATTATTCAGTGCATTTTTTCATATTAACAAACATATCAGAATAGCTGAGACCAGCAGCACTTAATTATAATAAATAAACACATATATACATACATACATCCATACATACATATATAAAACATTCACAAAAAACATAAATGATCTTTAACTTGCATTGCATGTTTGTTCTCATACGAATTTTATAAAAATACGTGTAAATGGACATTCGAGAGTGCTGTAAAAGAGCTAACATTTAATGAAAAGTGCTAAAGGCCCACGACTACAAATAATAATCCATCACTACGCCTGCAGTAATGTCGTGAAATATGTTTGTATAACAATGCAATATACACCAGGGATTTTACAATGTGATGTTGTCTTATCTCTTTGACGTGGCATTGGACATGCAATTTAACGTCGACCTCCGGTGTATAATTCCGAGTTTAATATATTTTGTGTCAAGTCTTGAAAAGATTTTCTCAAGTATTATTGCATTAACAATCCACTCCTAAGGCGATACATTGGGATTTACAATTGAAATAAAACAATAAGATAATTTAAAATAGTAAATGCCTTTTAAGTTTGCCTAATAAATTTTATGATTAAAAAAAGTAAATTTAATTAAATTGATAAAGTATTTCAAGTGAAAATCCCAAATTAAAATAAAATTAATCATCATTTAAATGAAATAAATGTATATGAATGTGTGTATGTGTGTTTTTGAATTGTACAAGTAAAAATTTTGATTACATTGAGTATATTTTGTACAAAAAAAAAATGAAACAATTAAAAAACCGAAACTCTCGTGCGAGAGGTGCTAAATCGAAACGAGGGATATTGACCACTGTTACATAGAGACGCACCAATAATAGCACCATAAACCAATGCCATCCAGATAAGTATACCTATCATCACAGCGACCAACAATACCTTCACTCGTTTATTGAAATATTGCGAGAAATATTTGATCCAATAGCTAAAAAATTTGGCGCCTGGCACGTTTAATCCATAACCTGGTACAGGACTCGGTTGTTTTGGGATTACTGGTAGCTGATTTGATTCCAATGGCGTTTCATTTGGAATCCTATGCACACTAGATGTTGGATCTTCTATGTCAACAAAATTGTTTGAATTCATTACAGTGCCATGCAATCTTCTTCTTTGATCATCGAAGCCTGATGAATTTCCAACACTCATTTCCGAATCAAAGCACGATGTTCCGTGTGACATACCTCCTGGAGTACCCGAGTGAGTCATGTTATGTGGCTGATATACATATTCTGCCGTGTGATTATTTGCTCCAGCTTTTTTCTGAAATTAATTTATCTATTTGGATGTAAAACTATAAGTGTAATTGATTTACTTGATTTTTTTTTTAATTCCGATTGATGTATTATACTTTATTTGGAGACCTTTTTCATTTGTTCACGTGCCAAATGTGCGATTTTACATTTAATATGTCGAAGTTGTTTACAAAACTCATTATTATCCAATCTTAATTTGCCTTTAGGGGCGCCAAAGCCATTAATAGTACATTTATTGCACACTCTATTGTCACATAACATACTTTAAAATGATGGAAAATTATATTGAATAGTGTAATCATCTGGGCATTATTCAATGATAATATAGAAAGTGACGGGGGAAAAAAATTGTTGACAGAAATATGACATGAAATAGAATACAATTTATCATCGACACTAACGTCATGTTATTCGCATCACTTTTATTTGTTTCATTATTCTTTAATGCAATTTAAATTAATAAATTTTACTTACAATCATGTGAAAATATATATATAAAAAATTATATTCAATTTACTCGAGGTTTCCGCTCTGGTGGAGGTTTCATATCTTTTTTCTCTGTTTTAATTTCTTGCTTGATTTCCACCGCTTAAATATAAAATAAAAGAAAATTAATAAGAAAATTAAAGGTATATAAATGTGAATAAATAAAGTTCAATCGATAGACAACTTACGTGGTTCAAGAGCCGGTTGATGAACAGGTTTTGGCACAGGTAAAGGAAATTTTCGTGTAATTTCAGCAAGTAACATATCAACTCTTTGACGTTGAAATAAAGAACTGGGTTCCTCTCTCGTTGGAACTTCTATTTTTGCGGTTAATGATTTTCCATTTTTAAAATCCCATGAGTATCCTTTACTTGGATGATATCGAGAACATGAACTGGCTTCTTCAAAGGCCGATTGTAAATGATGAATTGTTGAAAGCTACAACGGAATAATAAATTAATTTCAATATTGTCAATTAATCCAATTCAGTCTTGTGAAATTGATAATTAATTATTAATTTATATGACATACTAATCTAGAATTTATAACAGAAGCTAAATCAGGAGCTTGATATACAACACCAGCAATGATATAATAATCTGCTAATGGAGTTACTTGTGATTGGGAATATCGATGTTGTTTGCGAATTACATACAAAATAGGTTCTTGGACATGCAAAAGTATATATTCCAATCCCGTCATATTTCTGGAAGGAAAAATATTACATTAAAAATAGATATATAAATAATTGATTCAATTTACTCAAGTGGTGAAAAGCAAATGAATGAAACAAAAAAAAATTATTTAAATTTCTTACTGTAATTGTTCAGGATTAAGACGTTGCATTTTAACAATTTCATTATTGCAAGTTCTATCAAAAAATGGATTACTTCGTTCTGAAAAATAATCCATTATATTATTGAGATTTAATAATGGAATCCATGCACTGTCGTGCCAGGATAACCCTAATGGACTCTCTGAAAACAAAATATTCCACATTATTTCATCAATTTAATATGAATTAAATAATCAAATGAAATAAAGTCGAAATTTACCTGGAACTGGTACACGGGCAGGTATCATTTTTAATGTTTTTTACACAGGAAAAAATTGCTTTACTATTATTTTTTTGACAAGTAATAACACTTGTGGGTTTTTATACAAAAGAACAACAAAATGTATCAGCTCCTTTTGATCATTATTAGTATATGTTCAGAGTCGGTAACTTAGCCGTCGCCGCCACCAGACATAACCTAAAATTAAAGTACATAGTACATACTATGTAATAATATGTACTATCAACATGTACACCACCTACCACTATGTATTTTAACCAAACATAACCTCAATTCTCACCAATCTGCATAATAAAAATAAACTGTTACGAATTGTATGATGAATAATTTTGATAATCTATAATTTATTTTAGGTTAATTCATTATTTATTATATTAATTGAATTTCAGTTGGATGAATCATTGTCTTGATTTGTCATTATGAATTTCATTGCTAAACAGAGTTACTTTATATCATAAGAATTTTATTCTAGCTGAAATATTATTGTACAAATTATTTATTTTGGAGTAATGCAACATCAGTTATTTATTCAAGAAAGTAATTGTATAATTAAAGTTCTTCAAAATGATGCAACAATATATGAAAGAACTTGAACAGGTGAATATTTGTTTGGTTTAATTTATATCAAAATGAAAATAAAAAAACGATTTTTTGATTAATAAATTAAAATTGATTAAAGGAACCTTTTGATCCTGAAGAATTTGTAGAACGTTTAGCTTGGAGAACTGTCAATGATTCAGTGGTTGATGGAATAAAAGGTACATTTGATCCTGTTTCTATACATGAAACATTTCTTCATGCAATTAAGGATCTTCAAGTTTTGGAAGAACGACAACAAAAAAAATGCGAGAAATTAGAAGTTGCTTTAAAAGAGGAGGAAACACGTCATGCATATGAAATAATTGAGTTGCAAGATAAAAATAAACGAGCAATGGATTTATTTCATCAATTAGATGAAAGAATTAATTTTGTTGCAACAAAAGTACTTCATTTAGGTGACCAACTTGAAAGTGTAAATACACCAAGAGCTCGTGCAGTTGAAGCACAAAAATTAATGCGACATTTCAGTGAATTTCTCAGCCCTGGTCCACTAACTGATCCCATTTTTACTGACAAATCAACATTAGATGTAGCAGCTGATGTCATACAAAAATTACATCTTATATCACAAGAATTACCGTCAGACAAATTTCATCAAGCAAAAGTAAAAATATCAACAAAATATGACGAAATTGAACGTAGTTTAATAGAAGAATTTGTGCGTGCTCATAATAGCGACGATGCTGAAAGAATGAAAGAGCTGGCATCAGTTCTTGCTCATTTCAAAGGTTATTCTCAATGTATCGATGCATTTATTGAGCAAAGTCAAATGGGATCATTTGGTGGCAAAGATGTATTTCAAGACGTTATTCCCATGTGCACAAAAAATTACAAACTCATGCAACAGGTTTTTACCAATCCAGAACAAGTAATGGCTAAATTTGTCCTAAATATTTATCATCTTCGTTTACAAAAATATGCCATTGCCAAATTAGCTGATCGAACTGACTCTGATAAATATCTGAGCAACTTATATGACTTGTATTCAAAAACTACAAAACTCTCAGAAGATTTAAAATGTTTTGACATGGGCACTGATGATGCGTATCTGACAAAACTTACTCGAAATATTTTCCAAAAGCATTTAGACACTTACATAAGGTACAATTATTTAGTTTTATAATTTAAATTTAATATTTATACTTATTTATGATTTATTTTCAGTACTGAAATAAAAGCATTGCGAGAAAAATCAGCTGCTCTATTAATCGAATATTACGAATCGAAAAATCATCAGAAAAAACAATTACAAACTGGCGGCTTTCAAGAATTACGTCGTGATCTTCAAGCAGTACTTGGCACAAGAACCAATATCAATATTGCTCAAATTGAAGATTATGGTGGCGAAACATTTCTTTCTGAAGAGTTGGCAATTGCATTACTTCAACGAAGTAAATTGGCATGTCAAAGATGCCAAGCATTATCACAACCAGCTGACTTGCCAACGAATGCTCTTCAAATTTTAGATATTCTTCTGCAGTATTTAATGAATGAACATGTAGATTATGCTTTAGAATTAGGACTTCAAAGTGTGCCAATACCAGAAAGCAGAACACCGCCTGAGATATATTTTTTTAATGTTGTTCGACAATGTAACGTTATTGTTCGATTGTTAGAAGAGCAGTTTAATGACAGTTTCGTGCCACTTGTCATGTAATGTCATTTTTATTATTTATTTGTTTAGGTAAAAGAATCATTTTCATTGGTAAATTTTCTATATCTCAATTAATTTTAGATCGACACCAAAACATGGCGATTGTTTAACACGACAAAAAGCAGTACTTGGACAGATTGAATTGAAACTTGATACAGGATTGGATCGAAGTATTAATGCTATTGTTGGCTGGGTAAAAATGTATTTACAAAGTGAACAACGTAAAACGGATTTTAAACCAGAAACAGATGTAGATACTCTTAGTACATCAGCGTGCTTGGCAGTTGTGCAATATGTCACAGGAATGATTCGACATATTAGAGACAGACTTGATGGGAAAAATGCAGAAAATGTATTGACAGAACTGGGAATTCGTTTTCATCGTGTTATTTATGAACATTTGCAGCAATTTCAATTTAACTCTGCTGGTGCAATGTGCGCAATTTGTGATATGAATGAGTACAGAAAGTGCGTGAAAGAACTCAATGTTGGTATTGTCACATCGTTGTTTGATACATTGCACGCTCTGTGTAATCTTTTACTTGTTAAACCCGCAAACTTGAAGCAAGTTTGTACTGGTGATCAATTGGTAAATTTTATTTTTAAATATTAATTATTTGTTTCATTGATTTTTTGTTTTTAAAATGGAATTTATATCATTTTTCAGGCCATGCTCGATCGAGCAACGCTCATGAGTTTCATTCAATTGAGAACGGATTATAAAACACAAAAATTAGCAAATTTGTTGAAAGGCCTCGCTACAACGTAATTGTGATGAAATTTTTTTTTTTTTACCAAGTATATATACATCTATACAGACATACACACACAAATATATATAATATTTAATACTATATTAATTAACAATGATGAAATTGTTTGTATATCAATAGGAAATATCTTTTAAAGGAAGAGTGGTAATATGAATTTATTAGTGATAAATAAAACACGAGAACTAAATTAATGTAGCAAATGTCTTAAATTTTTTTAAATTTTTCTTACATCTTTTCAGCTTCACCAATTTTCTGTTGATAAAAAAGCATTGTTTCTAACACATAAATCTACAATCCATCGCGTTATTGGAATTTAAATTAATATTCATGTTTATTTATTACAGTTGTAATTATTATTTTTTTTTTGCTTAAAATAAATTGAAGTTATAAAAAACGCCGTTAATATTTACTTTTAGTTTCTCTCATTCGACTTTGCTTTGATGTATACAAAATGAACAAAGCTAAAATACATTTATTCAGTATTATTAAAGAGGATTTTTCACATGATGTATTGGGATTGACGATTGTTCATAGGCAATTGATTTAATTTGAAGAAGAAGGTGATTTTTCTCTTTCAAACTCACTTTTTCTTTTTTATTTTCTTTCTCACTATTTGATCCGGACTAAAAACTTTACGATTTTGTAAATGAACAAAGTTAAACAATGGAAGAATGGACATCGCAAGTTGAGTACCAACATCAGCGCATACGATAAGTATTAGTCTCATGTATTTCACACAATTCTCCTTTAAAGTCCAACTCAATATTAAAATCCAAATCACGATAATTTCTCGCGTTTGGTTTCATTGAAAATGAACCAAATATTTCTTCACCTTTCTTCACAGTCATATAATCATCAAAATAAAATACAGTTTGTTTCCAATGTGTATATTGTTGCTCTGGCGCTGTACTAAAACCAATTCGCTTATGACACTTGGTGAATTCTATGTTAAAGAACGTAACTAGCGCCTGAACATAATCATTTCGTCGGACTTGTAAAGTAAATGGTGATGAAAATTCAAGATCTGCTTTTGTAACTGTATAAAGATCAACTTCCTTTATCAAACAAGCATTAGTTACAACTTGTTTTGGATCAACAACATCAACGAGTGGCTCACTTATGGCAACTTTTCGTATGCTGCTCATATCAAAACCATAAACATCATCCCACCAATTAATTTTCTCATCTTTATATTGGCGATCTTCAATACCGCAAATATACAATGTTGCTTTATCTGGGAATAGCATACCATCAGGCTTGAGCCATTTATCTCTAGCGAATAAAACTGTATCCAACATTGATTCGTAAAATAGACAGTAACCCATCCATTCTGATATAATTATATCAACTTTTTCAATACCATTTGGCAATACAACTTCCTCAACTTTGCCTTTAATTATTGAAATGATATGAGATAATTGATTAGCTTCAACAATTTTTTCAGCATATTCAACGATATTTGAGCATTCAATTCCGATTACTTTTTCAGCTCCAGCTTTAGCAGCAAACATTGATAATATACCGGTACCACAGCCAATATCTAACACAATTTTTCCTTTGAATAAATGTTTATTATGATACATTGAATTACGATAGTTTATCGTTCGTACTTCGTCCTTCAACATCTCTTCATGAATACCGTAATGAGCATACGAATCAAAATAATAATCACGTGACGTCATTTCATCAACAGAAACTTTTTTGTTTGTTGATGCATCCTGCTCCTTAATGGTATTATTAGAATTCTCTTCTACTTTGTCATTTGTCATTGGAGTGGGTTCAGTCACTTCCATTGTCTCCATTTTTGATGTCTAAAATTAACAAATAAAACAAATCTTCATCAATATAATAAAATATATTTCAATATCCAAATTAATATATAAATATATTGAATATATCAGCGACTCATTTTATATTATGGCGTGGCTATACTCTGCCATTGTGAATGCAAAAAAAAAAAAAATATTTCAAGCGGCGTTATAAAGCTATGGAATATAAAATATTATTTACAATTCGCTTCATGTGTATTTTTATGATATGTATTGATGATTTTAATTATAAAAAAAATTATAAATTCACTTCAGTACACTGTGAACAATCAGTTTATACAATTAATTTGAGTACATGTAGCGCGTCCACGTGCCCGCCAAAATGAATGGCGTCCATTACACGATGATAATCGAATGATGGGGTATTCACAAACTCACACACGGATTTACTAAATTCTCACGTGTATATATAACAAGGCATCTTTTTTTTTCTTCCTCTTTTCATTAAACCACCATTTATTGCGTTAGCATTGTTGAATAGTGAATTTTATAATTGTAATTAAATTCACTGACGTTACATGATTTTCAGCAAACATTTAAGTACTTTAGTCATTTTGATTTTTGATGCAAATTAGAAATAATGCCGAAAGCATGGTTAAAATTAAGATTAAAATAATCTAAAAGCCGATAGAGGTTATGACATTTAAAATATGCAACAAGTCAACAGTAAAATAATTATTAAATTTATGGAAAATTAAAATATATAATTATTAGTTAATTCAATATTAATTTTATTTAATTACTTACGTTGTTCTCGACAGTTATTATATTGTTCTCGGTGATAACCCCCGGTATCTCAATATTCGACGCCATTTTGTTTTTGCGTCAAAGTGAGTATATATATATATTAAGGTTTAGATCGGCGTCGCCATCACGTTTACCTGCGCCATCTATTATTTTACAAATGCGCGCGTAAAAGAAATTTCCAAACACTGTTACCAATTCATTTACAAATATTGCATGTATTTACGACATAAATTTACATTATATATTATTATTATAATTGATCACATGTAATGTATGAATTTTTTCCAATTACTTGTGTTACATTTTTTTCTGTATTCTCTCAAAATCTCCAGTTATTGATTATTAAGAAACATTAAACTTCATTTAATCTTCAACATATGATCTCAAATATCTTTATTCTAATTTCATAATATATTTCATATTGGACATGGCATTTATTCTATTAAAATATAAAAATAATATTTTTTCAACGAGTATTTATGTTACCATTAAATACATTATTATTGATTTACTAATATTAATTTTATTTGCTTCTACTAAAAACAGTTTTCATCTCTTTCGTATTATTGCATGAATATGTGATGGAAACTATGCCACCTTTACCCATGTGAATTCCTGAATAAATTTTTTTTTCGACAGTCGACATATTATCTGGGAAATTTTCTTTGAACGATGCTTCCTCTGATAAAGTAAAGTATTTTTTTTCAATAATTTGATTATGAGCAGCAACTGAATTTAGCTTCATGAATTTAAATTCAAAAACAAACACAGGATGAAGCTCTTCAATCCATACTAGAGTATCACATCTGTTTCTGTAAGAAGCAATACATTCAAATTCCTGCAACATGTAACCGTATAAAACGTAGTGAAACTCGTACTCACTTGAAGGAGTTCTTCTTCCTTTTTTAAACAAAACATCAATACTTTTGGCTAGACAGCGAGCGCTGTTTTCATTGCATGATCGTGCCATATTTTTCAGTGATTCAATGAAATTTCTAATCAACTTGGTAGAATTATTGTAATATTTCTTTATCAAATCGTTCGTATTAAGAATCGGATGAATTACATCATATACTGCTTTATTAGGTATGGCTAAGCATAAATAATTGTCTCCATAATCAGTTAGATGGAAAAACCCCAGTTCGTATAAAAACTGTAAAAATAAATCGACATCATTATTCTTCATGTCATTTCTGCATACTATTTTGTATAATCTTTGAACATCCTTAAAATGGAACTTTGGAACGTATTCTATTCTGACAGACTCGCCAGACATGATTTTTGCTATTTTTGGTCTGATTTTGAAATGAGCTATTCCCTCTTCTATTTCAGATGGTACTCCAGCCGACCAATAAACACCGAGTGTCTTATTACAGATATATTTTGAAATAGCCCACGGACTATAGATTTTAATATTACGACCATCATTCGTCTCGTAGCCATTGTGCATATCTTTTATATTATTAAAACCTTCAATGAGTCCCACTTTTTCTAACAAATTTTCGACTTCAGTTTCTTCAAAGCCGTAAAATTTAGTAAACAAATGATTTTGCAGAAAATCACATATTGTAACATTGTTGGCACTTTTTGATAATATGCTACTAAATTGATGGCAGGCATTTGATAATGATCGTTCAACAAATTTATTTCCTTTCAATAAATCTCCAATGATGCCTTGAATCAGTTTTATCGTTTTCTTTCTATGACGAGGTTTTAATTCATCGTCATAAACCATTGAGCTCACTGGCGCGTCGAACTCATCGATGAACACAAATACTTTTCTATTATAGTAGTCGTGCAAAATTCCGGATAAGATTGTTAAACCCGCCTTTATTTCTGCCAGAGATAATGACATACATTCCGCGGTATCGTAGTATCTCATAAATGTTTTTTTGTTATATCTCGAGTAAACCCACCATGGGTTGTGTTGTAGATAATGATGTTCTTGAAATGCCCGATTTATAATC
>JAQQBS010001422.1:611184-661287 GCA_030347275.1 Microctonus aethiopoides | reverse complement strand
TTTTTTTTTTTTTTTTTATTCTAAATTATTTTCATCATTGCTATGTATACATACGTAAATATCACACATATGTACATCAAGTTATCTCGCTGCGTACTCCGAAATTACGTTTACCTTTTTCCAAGACGTTTGAAGAATTTCCTTATCCATATTTAATACATTTTTTGTATGAATATTATTTTAGCAAAAAATATGAGGAAGTTATTTGATTATTATTCAATTTATATTCAAGAAAAAAAAATTTTTTTTAATCATTTTTATGTAGTAATAATTTTTTTTTCTGTTTATAAGTAATTGATATTGAAATGTCGTTTTTTTTTTTTTTTTAATTTTGTTATTTAGGGCGACGATCCACCATATCTGTCGGTGGGCACAGAGGTGAGCGCCAAATACAAGGGTGCATTTTGTGAAGCAAAGATCCGTAAAGTTGTGCGATCAGTTAAATGTCGTGTGACATACAAACAAGGATTGGGCACAGCAACGGTAACTGATGATCAAATAAAAGGGACATTGAGAGTTGGAGCATCAGTAGAGGCAAGGCATAATGATAAAAAGGATTTTGTTGATGCAACAATCACAAAAATTCAAGATTGCAGTCAATATACAGTTGTATTTGATGATGGTGATATTACAACATTGAGAAGAACAGCATTATGTTTGAAGAGTGGACGTCATTTTGCTGAAAGTGAAACATTGGATCAATTACCATTGACACATCCAGAGCACTTTGGCAATCCAGTTATTGGCGGGCGACGTGGCAGACGCTCGAGGCAAGCACAGTGAGTTGTTTATTATTGCATGTAATTCCGGATTTTACAAATAATTTAATTTTTCTTCCCATTTTTTTGTTTTTTCTTCGAAATAAAGAGATGACAGCAGTGAGGATGAAGGCAGTCCACCACGAGGAAGTCCATCTGGTTCGGGTTCAGGTGGAAAAGAAGGTGTAGAAACTGAACCAGAAATAGGTCGGGTAGTTTGCGTTGAGCTTGGAGACAAAAAGAAAAAAGACAACTGGTTTCCAGGATTAGTTGTAGCACCAACTGCTCAGGACACTGTAAGAATTCGTGTTCGTGATGATTATCTCGTTCGTTCTTTTAAAGATGCCAGATATTATACCGTCCCGAAAAAAGAGGCAATAGAATTTACTAAAGAATTAGGATCAAAAGTGGAAAATAGTGGATTGAAAGTTGCTGTTGAAAAAGCGTTATTATTCTTGGAGAAAAATGAATTACCACCGCATTGGGATAGAGATTCATTGTTTGGTAATAGTATGTCAAGTGGTAATAGCGATAGCGATGCGGATTTAGATTCTGATACGTCGGACGATGAACCGAGAGAAGAAAAAGATCATTTTGTTGCGCAATTATATAAATTTATGGATGACAGAGGTACACCAATAAATAATTGTCCTATGATTGGTAATGAGGATATTGATTTGTATCGTTTATTTCGTGCTGTTTATAAACTTGGCGGTTATAATCGTGTGACAAATCAAAATCAATGGAAATCTATAACACGTAGACTTGGTATATCACTTCAATCAACACCAACAACGCACAATTTAGTAAAACAAGCGTATAAAAAATTTTTACATTCATTTGAAGACTTTTATCGAAAGCTTGGATGCACAATGGTAAATCATCCACGTGGTAGTACACGAAAACAACGACCTGGGCGTAGTTTAATTCGAGATAAAGATCGTAATACGCCAGTACCTACGTGCCTCCAAACAATTGCATCGATAAAATCAGAAAAAGAAAAGGTTGATGTTGAAGAGGAAAAAAAATCACCACCAGCAGCTGTTGAGGAGGAAAAAGTTCGAGAACCCATTGTAACTGCACCACGTGAAATTATTAAAGAAGAGGAAAAAGAAATTGTAAAGCCAGTAAAAAAGAAGGAAACTCCAGAAGAGTCAGTTAGTGGACAAGAGAGTGATATAAATGTTGAGGGTGAGTCTGCTGAATCATCGAGCAGCGAAAAATCTCAAAAACCACCAGCAAGATTTACACCTGTACCATTGAGTCGTACTAAAACCACAACGAAAGTTAAAGATGAACCGAAGAAAAAGTTTCATGAAAAACGAAAACAAGATAGTAATTCTTCATCATCCAGTGGCACTGCAGTTGTAACGACAAAAAAAGAATTATCGAAAAAAGATGATGATACAACGAAAACACGTTCTAAATCCAAAGAGGATATAAAAGGAAAAGAGTCGAGAGAGACAAGAACACCGTCGCGTGAATCCGAAAAAACTCGAGCTAATTCTACAATAAAACCACGACGACTCACTGATGATGAAATGAAGAAACAACGTGGCAGAAAAAAACGTGAAGATACGGAAAAGTCTCGCGGTGATAAAGATGATAATAGCGGTACTGAAAGTACAACAGCTCCATGCTACAAGGGTCCAGTGCAATTTGGTGATAGATTAAAGGTTTATTATGGACCAACTCATGAGTCTAAAGTCACATATGAAGCCAAAGTAATCGACATACAACAAGTAGATGGTAGTGCAGAATTGGACTATCTTGTTCATTATACAGGATGGAATACACGTTACGATGAATGGATCAAGGCAACGAGAATCGCGCAAAATTTTACACAAACACAGGGACGAGTCAAGAGAACTAAAGCGACACCAAGACCTCAAACACCCAGCACGACTTCGACTAAATTATCAACAAAAATTCCCGGTACCGGCGTCCAAGGAAGACGTCGAGCTCAAAGTGTCGCGCCATCCACTTCCAAAAGTTCTGCATCAGCAACGTCAACTTCAACTTTGTCATTGAATACAAAGGAAAAAGAGGGATCGCAACCGACACGATCAACAACACCATTGTCAGTTGCCAGTTCAAGTTCACGTACAAAGAGTCCAGCTACACCAGCAGGCAATCGTCCAACACGAAATACGAGAAATACTGAAACGATGGGTATTGAATTACGTCGACGTACAAGAAGAATGTCGGGACACACAGATTTATCGGTAGCCACTGAGAGTGAGGATAGCGATGCTTATGAAACGGATACAACTGAACCAGAACGAGCACGAACGAGGTCACGTAACACTGAAGTGGGACGGAGACGTGAAGTGAGACGTCGTGTCGAAGATAGAATTAAACCTGATGAAAATAGTGAAGTTGAGGATGAAAAGGAAATTGGCGAAGAGCCAAGGAGAACACGACGATTACGTAGGACAATAACTAAAATAATGGACACTAAATCTGAAGTTGATAGCGGTGGTGGTGGTGCAGATGATGATGAGGAGGATGATGTTGATGATGAAGAGAATGATGAAAATGACGAGGAGGAAGATGAAGATGATGATGAAGTACCAGATGTTTTTGAACGTACTAATGCGCATGGATCCGATGAACAACCCAAAGGTCGTGATTTTGATCTCAATCAAATACGATCTGAATTAAAAGGATTCGATAAAGCAGTTAAAATGGAAGTTGTGCGTATGGAACCGGAGAATTCAGGCGATGAGAGCATTAAACCACGCACTGAAGATTTACAAAAAGGTATAAAGGAAGAAAAAAATGATACAACAATTGAGGATGTCCCGATTGATATAAAGCCAATAATTATTGAGCCAGTTGTAACTAAACCTGCAGCACCATCGCCATCGCTTACTGAAGATGTTTATGAATTCAAAGAGCCCGAACCTTTTGAATTTGAAGTCAGAAATAAACGCGATTCATCAGGTGATAAAGACAAACCGAAAAAACGTGTATTTGACGAAGAACCGAAGAGTCCAAATAAGAAAAAATTAAAAACTGTCACTGGATCGACAACAAGTCCAAAGGACAATAAATCTGATAATGATAATGATTCTAAGCGTAAAATTAGTAGACGAACACTTGTCAAACGTTCTGACGATAATACCATTGAAAGTAACAATAGCAGCAACGCCACCAGCAGTAGTAGTATTTCTATTCAAAAAGTCTCGTCGTCTGTATCGACAAAGGAATCGGAAAAAAATTGCGAGCCAACTGTAATTAATTCAGGAAAAATGCCAGCGCAAGCTGTTGCTGCACGGCCCACAGTTTCATCTGCAGCGTCAACACCATTAGCATCAGCGGCAATTGAAGAGCAAACCAAGAATAATGCAAATATAGATTTGCTATTTAGTGATTTGCCGGGTAATGACAATTGCGCGGGTGATCCTGATGATCCCGAGGATCGTTTGATTATCTCAGAAACTGAAATTTCAGAAGCAGAGCATGATAATATATTTACTTATCAACAGGAAATATTCCCGGCTAATGATATGCCTGATCGAATGGAATTTAATAAAGAAACGGCAATGACGATAAAGGATAAAGAGGAAAAGCCTTTGGTGGCTCCTGTCTCTAGTACAAGTGTTGCAGTGTCTACTATTCAAGCTCCAACAACTTTAACTGGAGCTTCAACATTAGAAAGAAAAATTCTTGAGAATAAAGTTTCTTCTATTGCTTCTTTAACAACCACAACTCTTGCTACACCTCTGATTCCTGCGCCTATTAGTGCTCGGTTGCCAGCAACGTCTACAATAGAAGAAAAACTCTCGGCTGCAGCAATGGCATTCAGACAATCAAAGCCAAAAGATACAAAACGCGATGATGAATCAACAGACTCGAAAAAAAGTATTAAGGAAAGTTTGAAAAAAACGGAAACCTATGGCAAAAGAACAAAATTAATAATTGATGAGCAAACAAAAGTTAAACATGAAATAAAAAAAGAGAAGGATACTGAAGAATTTACAAAACAAACTGAGGAACGTTCAAGAGAGGCAATGAAAGTTGCAATTAAACAAAAAGAAGAAGAGTTGGAGCAATTAAAAATACAAACAGAAACAGAATTGAAAAAAGTAGCAGACGTAAAAGTAAATCATCGTAAATTTGTTGATAAACGTGATGACGATTGGAAAAATAGAGGAAACATTGAAATTGAAATGGAAATAGTGAAAGAAGAACCAAAAGAATATGAAAAACAAAAACGAAAAAAAGTATTAAGTCAAGAGTTTGTCGATTCCACAGATAGTAGTGATTCTGAACAAAAATTAGTTATTGATAATTCCGAGTTGCGCGAAGAAAAACATGAATCATCAAATTTTGATATAAAACTCAAAGCCGAATTGGAATTACTTCAAGAATTACAGCCGCAAAATTCTTCAATTAATCAATCAGTAATACAAATTCAAACAACTCAACCGTCGCAACAAAATCAACTTGTACCAGATTCTAAAGTTATAATGAATGTAAAAACAGAGGAGGAAGGTGAAAATATGAATTTGCTATGTGAAGAAGAAATCCCAGGTTCACCAGCACCAACAATGGAGACGGTAGAACAAGATGGCAATACCAATTGTGTATTGATAAAAGAAGAACCAATTGAAAAGAAACTTGTGCTACTGGAAATGCCTTTTGCCAGCGCCCCAACAGCGGGAGGACAAAGCACAAATCAAGGATCCATAGGAATAAATGTTTCTTCCAGTTGTACTGTTACTTCTGTATCTGCTCCTATGCCAATGTCGCCCAATATTGTTCCTAGCAATCGACAACCGCTACCTCAGCAACAACAACAACAGCAGCAGCAACTACCACCGCTACCACCTCCACCACCACCGCCACCATCAATACCGCAGTTACCACAACAAGAGCTTCCTCAACAGCATCAGCATTTACAAGCACCCGTGGTTATTCAGCCAGCAAGACGTGAAAGCAATGAAGCTGCACCAGTTATGGATAATACACCACCCACAACGCCTGATTCAACTATTTCTAATGTTTCTGGTTCACCCAGAGGCGAAGAACGAATCGGTGAATCATCACCATTGTCTGAAGATAATGGTAAAATGCATCGAGATAGTTCTGAAGCGGATAATGATAGCACTGGTGTTGGTAGTAAAGGTCCATCGGGCTACAGTGAAGATGATACATCATTGAATATTGAAGGAGTTAATAGCAGTGAGAGACCGCTGTCGAAAGCGACTAAAAGAGCTGTTGAGGATTCAATTTCGCCTAAAAAAAGAAAGCGAAATCGAAAAAATTCTGAATGTGGAAGTAATACTAGTAAGAAAACTTCAACGAGACATAGCACAAGACAAACACGACAGGGTGCTAATGCTGGAAGTGATAGCGATGATACTAGTGAGAGTTCAAACCCTGCGATAAATAATCCAACATCAATTGTTTTGGAAACTAATATTAATGGCATGACAGATCTCAGTAATACATCTCGATCACCAAAACCAACAAAGTATAACTTCTTTGTTGATCTTGGTATGAATATTTCTATACTTATTACGATTAATTATATTTTAGTTGCAATAAATTGTATAGATTTATATTTTTTTATCTATTTTAATTTTTGTTTTATATTAATTAATAGATCCGGAATTGGATGGTTGTCAAAGGATAGCAGTACTTCAACAAAAATTAACAGAGCTGAAGAAAACATATAATGCTGTGAAAGTGGAGCTCGCGGGTATTGAGAGGCGACGAAAAAAATTGAGAAGAAGAGAACGTGAGGGTCAGTATAATAAATAATTGACGAATTATTAATTTTTAAATTTTATTCATTTATTTTATTTCAATTATTTATTTATTTATTTTATTATATTGCAGCAATGAAAGCAGCTAAAGCAGAAATGCAACAAGCTTGCTCTTGATGGGACCGCAATTGTCAATAGAATTTATAATTTAAATAAATGCAATGTGCTCAGATATTTAAGTTAAACTAAATAGTAATTTTAATTGCTAATAACAATGATATTGTGTACGTATAGGTAAAGAGGTGAATTATATCAATGGATCTCCAAAAAAATCGGGATTATGTGGTGGCTTGAATGAATCGTTTGCGCCTTTGTTGAAAACCAATTACTCACATTATTCTGTATTGATGGAAAAAAAAATGTAAATTGTAGATATAGATGTAAAATTTAATTATAATTCGGAGGAGAATATTTGATTGGTATACAATTTATTTTATGTATCGGTATCTAATTATATATAACTATATATATGCTATATACATATATGTTTTGATTGATTTTTCTTGTCATTTATACATATATTTTTTTTTTTTTTTTCATAATTTCTTGGTAAACAAATGCGAATGATTGAAAAGTACAAAATAATCGGCGGATGTGTTATATTATGATGAAGAATGAACGAAAAAAAATTAATTGAATGGTCGCAATGTTGATAAATCAAATAGATTTAATCTATTTGTTAATTAAAATTTTTTTCTAATAAAAAAATAAAAATAATGAAAAATAAATTCGATAAATTATATTTTTTAAGAGCAATAAATAAAAATTAAAAGAATTCAAACATTGCGACTATTCTTAATAATAAAATTTCACATTATAACAATGTGCATAAATTAATAATTATTAATTAAAATTTTTTATACGGCAATATGTAGTTTTATTACATGGTTATGTTAAAAGGATTTTTACATGGGTATCTGAGATAATGATTGTATTGTAAACAAAAAAATTACTTCCTGATACGTATTATTTCATTAAAGAATACGTGATATATGATATAATAATTGTTTTCATACACAACGATCAAATATCTTGATTGTTTCTAACTTTTATTGATTTTTTTTTTATAAAACAAAACATTTTTAATTATCAAGGTGTCAATATATATATACTATATATATATACTAATTAATTTTTTTCTTCTCTAAACAGATACTTTGCTCGCACATCATACACTCTTTTTTCATTACTTTTAAAAATACATTTAATATCAAAAAACAATTTTACTTGAGAGATTAAACATAAATTATAATGTATACTGACAACATATATATGTATAAATAGTGTCTGCACGAGCTCATCAGCTG
The DNA here is from genome assembly GCA_030347275.1 of Microctonus aethiopoides. Classification (NCBI taxonomy): domain Eukaryota; kingdom Metazoa; phylum Arthropoda; class Insecta; order Hymenoptera; family Braconidae; genus Microctonus; species Microctonus aethiopoides. Next base: position 653,445 of record JAQQBS010001422.1, on the reverse strand, counting down.
CAAAATAAGTCATTAATTCAATTAAATACACAATGATCCCACCTAATTATGATAGAACATATCAAATAAGTAATTTTATAAATTGTTTTTTAGATTCATAGAAAAAAAAAATGTACTACATTTTTTTTTTCCTTTTTCAGTTGTAATATTTCAAATAAAAACCACGAATTCAATGTGTCTTTCGCCGCGTAATAAATTCAATATCTTCTATGATGTATGTAAAAATTTACTAGAGGAAGAAAAAAAAAATAAATAAATTACGTGATTACTATTTAAAACATTGGATTTTTATGATACAGATGAATATAAAAAAGAAAAAAATATAAATCTGAAGAAGGCACTTTGAGCATTGCACTTCTCCCTCCTGCCTTCTTTACTGACAAGAATAAAAAATAAAATTAAAATCAAACATAAATATATATTAAAAAAATATATGATTAAAATTGATTATCGTAGGAAGAAAATAGTACATTAATTCATATTTAGCGCCTTGATTCAAATTTATATTTAATTCACGTACTATTTTTGTGTATATTTTGCATTCATGCAAACTAAATTGGCTTTCATCTTGGCACAAACCTGGTTATTTGTTTTACAAATAAATTTCAGGTTGTCATATAAAAATTTCATCATTCTTAAAATTCTAAAAATGACTATTATATTCTTCCGATGATTAAAGATAAATAATATCTTACTGAATTAAAATAAAAACGAAACTTTGTCAACGCAATTGAGCGAATTATCATATACCTATAATTAAAATCTTCATTTGATATTTTTTTTTAATTCATTCAACGCATTTTAGTCAACACGGTGAACGACCTGTTGAAGGTAGCGCATCAGGAGACAACGATGATTGTGAATGAATTGATTGTATTTGAGTATCAACACCTATCGTCGTAGTTGATGACGATATAGTTGCTACTGCTGCTGCTGTTGTTGTTGTTGTTGTGTCAACAACTATTGTAGATGATAATGGTGATGCTGGTACTTGATTATTAATATCAGATTCCATTCTCGATCGATCTCTAGCTATTTTTATCTTTTTCAATAATTCAAGCTGTCTTTCAAGTCGTTCAATACAATGAAGACATACTGTTTTTGGCAGGGGATCATTCATCTTCACCTAATATATAAAATAAAAAAATATATTATATCAAGAAAACAAATTTAATTAATTGAATATTTCTAAAGTATCATTATTAAATGTGTAATAATAAATAAAATAATGTATAAATTGTACAACTTACAGTAATTGGAAGACAGGTTCTAATTTTTTCTGCAAGTTTCAATCTTTCGCCCTCCTCCCCATAAATATGTATCACAAAACGATTCATTTTACTACATAATCTACATATAAAACCTGTAATGACAGCCTTATCTGTACTACCCATACTTGGCTTTCCCACGCAAAATTTGTCGCAAATTAATTTGTTATCCCACAACTATAAGAATATAAATTATATATGTACATATATTTGTACATATATATGTACCTATGGAATTAAATATAATTTTTGAATTAACAATGTAATTTAATATCAATTTACATATCAAAAAGATTCACAAGAATTTTATATATTTCTATAATATAACTAGTTTATATATACGTATATGTATAATGATTTCTTCACGACAGATAAATTAATTATTTTTGTCTGCTTATGAATGAGACACGTATTTGTTTATTACACTGTTGTTGCAGTGAGGGAAACTGACTGCAGTGGGTGTTACTGATGTTTGCTCTTAGCCTCTTACTTGGATACAGGGACGACGTTGTTGAATAAAAATTTTGTTAATTTTTTTTTTTTTTTTTTTTCATTGGCCAAACATTTATGTATTCTGTTTATTTTATATTATTGATTTTCAATTGTTTCTTTGAAATAATTCTTTGTTTTTGATAATTCATGATTTTCATGGGTATTTTAGTAATGCAATTGGAGTTGTATTTATTTATAAATCAAATTTGGGCTATTGGCATCTGTGCAATATTTTGAGGTTATATTTATGCGTAGCTTGGTACGCTCCTGAAAGAGTCCGTCATCTGTCAACTCGTATACAAATGATTTTTTATTTACTTACTCTACTGACATTATATTAGATTATTTCACAAAAACAAATGAAGATTATAAAAGATATACGTTTATTAATTATTTTTGTGTCCACTGTTTATTATAAAAAAATTATATCAATTTTTTTTCAATGATATACATTTCACAATTTAAACATCTGAACGCATCCCTTGAATAAAAATGAAAAAAAAAATACATAAATGCTTCATGTACATACACATATATATATATATAATAAATAATATTGTTTATTGCAAATATACATACAGAATACATATAAAATTTTTATATATAAAATAGAATAAATTGACAACTTTTGAAAATGGCGCCAGCGACAGTCAGCTGAAATCTGTCAATTTTTTTTCACTAAAAAAATGTAATATAAAATTAGTTGTTTACATATATACTTTATTCGCAGTGATTTATAATAACTTCAATCATAGTTCAAACCCATTTATCTCCAATATTGATTAATTATTCATCATTAATTACGATAATAAATTCCCGGTAAAGATAATACTACAAACATTAATAAAAGATAGGTTAACCCAAGGAAATATACATATATCTATATACATATTTTGCTTATTTTTTTTCTTCATAAGGGCCACATAGAGAGAGAAAGAGAAAAGCTAAAAATCAGTTGACCAATGAAAAACGAGGAAAGCAGCTGTGCAATAATTGAACGTTTGAAATAACGCGCAACAGTAGGATAAATCGCAATCCTCTATCGGTAAATGGGAACTGTAATATATATTATCTATCTATCTATATGTTTGTATACATATAGATTATGTATACACATATTATATATAAAAATAAAACTATACAGTATACACACTGTGTGTTTGAGCGCATTGCGCGTGTAGTGTAGTAAATTAAAAGAGAACGTGATTGTGTGTGAGAAAGAGAAAGAAGAAAGAGAGCAGCAGCAGCAAGCAAGAGAGTAAAATCTAAAACCCCACATCCCACAACCAATATGGTGACTGTGAGACTAATCAACTGCTGACGATCATTTGAAATTTGTATAAAAAAAATAAAAGATATGTTGATGTTGTTGGTGTTTGTCATTGAGATGAAAATAATGTTAAATCCAAGTAATGAACTTTAGGTGATCATTGGTTGTTATTTAAACACGACACAGGAAATCATGTGCGATGTGTGCGCTGACTTTCACGACCTTCTTCTCTCTTGTAAGCTAAAGAAAATATTTTTTTTTTTTTTTCCCAAACGTTTCAATTATTCTTTGTTATTGTTCATGTAAATTGAATAATTAATTGACATGCACAGATTGATAATTGCTGGGTTGTGCTGCGAATTAATTTATTCAATTTGTTTTAAATGATTTTTGTTATTTGAAATGAAAATTGTTATATTTTTTTTTTTTTTTTTTTTTGGTTATATTAAATAACGGATTTGGGTTATATTTTTTTTTTTAAATATTCTGGGTTTTTTCTTTTATTTTTTATTAGTGAAATTAATTTAGTGGGACGTAGTGATGTGATGAATTTGATTAATTTGTTTAATTTTTTATAAACTTACAGACGAGGAACGATCTTCGAAAGAGAATGACGAAGTTGCTTCCCTTTGTGCATTAGATGTAGACACAATACTGCACTATGTCAATCAGTGGGTTCAAAGGTAAATTTTTTTTTTTTTTTTTCATAAATAATAGTATTCACACTTATTGAATATCCAAAAATAATGAATGATAATGATTATAATTAACAATTGAATATTGACTTTTGATTTGCAGACAATGTATGTGTTGTTATCGAGAGTCAAAGAACTTTGATAGATTCGTACGATTAACGCAAAGTGTGGTGTTGTGTACGCTTCAACAGTTACAAGCAATACAACAAAAAGACAGTGAATCAGAAGAAGATGTATTAGCAGTGGAAGAAAACAATGAATCCGGGCAATCATCGCAAAATGAAGCAGAGTCAGGAACGGAGAATAGGAAAAAAGAAACGGAAAAAGTTTCAAATGAACCAACAACAACGACTGATTACAAATCAAAGCATCGATGGTCTCAACAGGATCGTGAAAAGTTATTTCATTTATTATCAAAAATATTTTTACTAAATTTTCCTTTGTATATTACAATGAAGCATAGCGGTGCGCTGAATCCATTAGCACCAGTTAAAGATGAAGGCGGTTATTGTGAACCACATGAACCCGAAGTTCCAGCACCATTAATTCGTGCCGTCTCAGTATTTTGTCATCAGGGTGGCTTTAACCTGATGTCTTCATGCTTCGATATGGAGGAACCACTGCCAGTTGGTTTAGCTCATTCGATGGTTGCAGTAATTTGTAATTTAAAATTATGGCTTAATTATAGCAGCGTTGTACAATTATTTGTACCATTACGTGGACGTGTAATGAAGTATATGTGTCGTTTGGGTGATAAAGAATTACGTACACCAGCAGTTAGAACTATGGCTGAATTTATGTGGACGGCTGTTAAAGATCCTATTGACGCTATATTACCAACATTTGATCGCGATGGTTTAGATTTGGCTTTTAAATATTTTACAAGCACAACACTGACAATGAGATTGGCCGGCATTGCCCAAATAAATGCTCATATTACTGCATTTAATGAATTATGCAATAGCGAAACTGTTGCTGAAGTTGAACAAGTTGGGCATGCATTGGCTGCATGGCTAACGGAAAATAATATAATTATTCATATATTTGGGCCAAATTTACACGTTGAAGTGATCAAACAAAGTCATATTGTTCTAAGTTTTTTGGCAATGGAGGGCAGAATATCATCTACAGACATGGACACAATGTGGCAAGCAGCACAATTGAAACATTGTGCGCGACCTGTTTATGATCTTTTAGCACCATTAGTTAAACATTTAGCACCTACGCCAGTGCTACATCTTTATTCATTATTGGGTAAACTTGAGCCTAAAGATCATACTGAGCAAAGTTTATTTCTTGCCTCGGCATTGATTAAATTCATTTGGACATCAGGCGCACCCGGCTATCTTGGTGGTTTGGCAATTAAAAATCGTGCTTTATCACGTGGACCTGACGATGTTGAGAGCAGCAGCAGTGATCCAAGTGGTATGGACGGCAGCAGTCCGGAGGAGGATGAAGAAGAGCCGAGTCCAGCGCCATCGGATGGACCATCACCGCGAAAACAGCCACGGGGTGACAGTAGTGATTGTGAAGGCAATTGTAAAGTAAAGGGTAGTGTCGATGGAATGCCATTGGAATCTAATTTAGAGGTAGATGAATTTAATACAGAAAAAATTAATCGCACAAATGACATGTTGGGTACATCACCAATTAACACTAGCCCAATTGATGATGAGAGAATCAATGATGTGCGTTTGTATGATGGAAAAGTGCAAGCAAAACTTCAAAGTGGATCAGATGCTGAAGATGATACGGAAAAATCTGTCGCTGACACGGCAGGGGAACACATTGTACATGAAAAAGGAGCACGAGTAGTTTGGAGAAGACGAAAAACTCCCCAAAAACGATTAATAAACGTAAGTGAAAAAATACAGGGTAATATTGTTGTGTCTGATGATCGTGAATCACAAGATTTAACAAGTGATGGTCAAGATTCAATTGATTTGGATGAAAAATCACGAATTAATTCGTCTTTATTGGATTCACCAAAGGAGGAAAAATTACAGGACACATTTGATTGTGTTAATCAACAACAGCAAGTATCATTATTGGAAACAAATGATCAAGTATCAACAACAGCATCGTTAATTCGTAGTTCAAGTAAAAATAGTGACAAATATATGGCATTAGTGGGCCATGGATCTTTAACTCGTGGTCCGGACTCTGTTGACAGTTCACATGATGAAGATGATAGTGATAATGTCCCAACAGGTGCTGCAGTTGACACCGGAGATAATACAGGCGCTGTAATATCAGAGCTTGCAGGTTTAGTTCATGCGACGGGTCAACAATTTTTACCTTCGGGATTGGATGAAATGCTTTCGGATGAGGAGGGCTCATACAGCAGTCGAATATCGAATAAAAGCGAAAAAAATATGGCTGATTTTGATGGCGAAGAAAGTGGATGCGAGGAAGAATTAGCACAATTAGCAGCTCAACATTTAACTGCTATACAAATGCAGTCTTATCATCCGCATTCGCATCATCATCATCAACATCATCATCATCATCATCATCACCATACGCAACATACCATGAATATGAGACGATCAGTTTTTCGTCCGCCGCAAGTTCGTAGACGTGCGATGAGACAACAGTCAATAGCTACACGATTTGCATCACAATTTAATTTAGATACTGTTTGTAAACCCGGCAATACATTACTTTGGGATTTACTTCAAGATGATAAAATTGGTCAATTGGGTGAAGGTTTATCATTAGAAGCGGAAAAAGCTTTGTGTAATCTTCTTTGTTATAATGCCGATCGTTTAATTCCAATGAAATTTATCGAAGGTTGTTTGGAAAATCTTGCTGCCAATCGTTCTGTTGTTGTATCATTAAAATTATTACCAAAATTACTGGCAAGTTTTCAACAATTTGGTGCAATGGATGCTCATACAATAACAACGTGGGCTGATCGTGAGCGCGGTATGATGAAACATTTTTTCAATAATTTAAAAACATATACAAATAATTATACAATGAATATAAATAATGCCGGTGGTACAATGATTAATTTATATTCACATCAAACTGAAGTTCAAGTGCGATTACAATTTTTATCATCAATATTTTCTCCACTTGGATCACCCGATTGTTTTCGCTTGAGTTTGGAACAAGTTGATATATTGTGGCAGTGTCTTGCACAGGATCCATTGTGCGCTGATGAATTATTCAGTTGGCTTTTGAGTCAAGCTAAATCTACAGAGCAGCATGCACTTGGTATGGATACACTGAAACATTTATGTATGAGAAAATTACCGAGTTTACCGCCCGAGACAATTAGCATGATTGGATTGAGTCTCTTTCAACAATTGTGTAGTCTCGCGCGTTTAGCTGCTGCCCATCTCGATCGTCCATTGCGTGATGTTGATTCTGTGGGTATGGATTTCTTATGGAGAATTGCATTACGAGCTAAATCAACAGACGTTAGTATGGCTGCAATTCAATATTTAAATGGTTATTATATGTCACGACAATTAACTCAAGAGGCGGAATTTGTTTCTCAATGTATGACACATTTAACTGCGGCAAGCAATGATTTGGAGAGCAATGAGGAGGCGAGTTTACGATGTATTCAGCGTGCATTATTATTATTGAGAACACACTTGGAAGCTTTTAGAAAACGTTATGCTTATCATTTACGTCGATGGGCGTTAGAGGGACGTGGTGCGGGCTCACATGTAGCTATGAGTAATTTGGAAAAAGGACAACACATTAAAATATATGTTCAACCTGCAGGTATTCCGGATAAAACAAGTTTTTCTTTGCTTAACACTGATTATGTCGCAGATTTGAGAGCTGAAGTTGCTAAATGGTGGGATGACACGCAAAATAATAAAGCAACTGTCACAATTACTGACACATCAGCTTCGTCTTCAGGTGGTAGCAGTTGTACAAATTCGTCTGTTCTTGGTACATTGTTGACAGATGGACCAATTCGAATGATAACACAAGGTCAAGAGTTAACTTTTGATTTTGATGAAAAAACCTTACAAGATATGGGATTTAAAGACGGACAATTGGTGTTTATTTCACTTGGTGCAGCTGGTGTAAGAGGTGGAAACGTTAGCGGTGGTGGCGGTCGTGGTAAAAGAGACTTTGATTCAGTTTCATTATTGCCGCCACCGCCACGAGAATCTTTACCAACAATTTTACTCTTGAGACCACAATATTTCGAACAATTATTTACTTTAATGAGAACATTAAGCGCAATGAAATCAACAGTGAAAGGTGGACAAAAAATTCCCCACACAAAAGCTCAAGTATTGTCCAGGCGCGTTTGGGATACACTTACGCTATTGCCAACAAGTCCAACGTTATTGCGCGGCTTTCAAAAATTGGGCGAAACTTCATTGCCAGAATTACTCGATCCTGCAAGTCCACAAAAGCTCATGTATTCACTTTATATTGTTGAATCATTGAGCAGACGAAATTCATCATTGTCCTCGTCGTCACCGTCTTCTTCAAGCAATGTAACAATTACACAAATTCATGAAGGTGGTGGCGATGCATCTGACGATGGTTTAGGTGGCGGAAAAGATTCACAAAATATTCAAGAAGAATCATCAATACCGTGGTCAATCAATTTTGTTCAACATGGCGGTTTACGTCATTTATTTGATATATTTATGTCGGGTTGTTTGGAACGCGGTGATGGCAGTGAATGGCAACAAGATTGTCTCGCGAGTTTACTGAAACAATTGTGCCATCTTGGTGTAATTAAAGAGGAAAAAAAACGCCACAAATCCGATAAATTAATTGTTCCACGTTTGAGCAATGCAATGTTATCAATGATGACAGTAGACGCAGTGATGCAAAGAATAACAAGTATATTAAATGAAGCGTCTATGCCACGTGATCCAAATCATTATAAAACTGGATTATTTGGTAGATCTCAAGTTATTCATTATGCAATGGCGTTATTAGTTTGTTGGGTTCACAGTGATATAAATGTCCGGCAAAATTTATTTTTTTCCACTGAACCATTTGGACAAACTTGGCTTCGACGTTTAGTATTGGAAGATCCCGAGCCAGCTGTACGTCGTGAAGTTTGTACTGCATTATATCGATTGTGTTTGGGCACAACTGGACATGAAGAAGATGAAGATGGTGGAACAGCACGTCCATCAGATGCCACAAATTTAATTGTTTCAATGTTAAATACATTATTAGAATATTTAATTGTAGCTGAAGCAATGCAACCATCGCATCGACGTCGACCTGATCTCCCGTTGCATCTTCATTCAATAATTCATGAAGATGGTAAAGAACCTTATGGTCCAGCTTGTCGTGATTATTTTTGGTTAATATGTCGACTTGTTGATGCATTGCCTGAAGAAGCTATTAAAGATCCTGGTGTTGATGACTCGGAATCATCAGGTGGAACAATTGATTTGGAAAATTTAGCAAGCCGTGTAATTGATTCAGTTTTAAATCGTGAACATTTAGAAACAAGACATAATACAGTGGAAGATGATGCTCTTGTAGGATTGTTAAATCTTACTTGCAATATAATGTCACATAATCCAACGTGTAAACAATCGAAAATTGGACAAAATTTACTCCATTGTATTTTTGATTTTCTCTTTGCTCTGCCTAATTCACGTATGAAACACGTGCCTAAATGTAAAAGTCAAGTGTCACGTTCAGCGGCGTTTGATTTATTAGTTGAATTGGTTAAATCATCTCCGGATAATTATCGTATTTTACATGAAAAACTTTTGGCACAACATCGGCCTGGACCACATTCGCCATATCCATGGGATTATTGGCCACATGAGGATGGACGCTCGGACTGTGGTTACGTTGGATTAACAAATTTAGGTGCAACTTGTTATATGGCCAGTTGTATGCAACATTTATACATGATGCCACAAGCAAGATTAGCAATTCTTAGTGCCGATTGTAATCGAGCCAATAAACATCAATTGACATTACGAGAACTTCAACGAATGTTTGCGTATTTATTTGAGTCAGAGAGAAAGGCATACAATCCACGAAGTTTTTGTCGAGTATATACGATGAATCATGAGCCTCTTAATACGGGTGAACAAAAAGATATGGCTGAATTTTTTATAGATCTTGTTTCTAAACTTGAAGAAATGACATCAGATTTAAAAACATTAGTTAAAACACTTTTTTGTGGCGTTATATCAAATAATGTTGTGTCTTTGGATTGCGAACATGTAAGCAGAACATTGGAAGAATTTTATACGGTTCGTTGTCAAGTTGCGGACATGAGAAATCTTTATGAAAGTTTAGATGAGGTAACGGTAAAAGATACACTTGAGGGTGATAATATGTATACATGCTCGCAATGTGGAAAAAAAGCAAGAGCAGAAAAGAGAGCATGTTTCAAAAAACTTCCGCACATATTGTGCTTTAATACAATGCGTTATACATTTAATATGGGCACAATGTTAAAGGAAAAAGTTAATACTCATTTTAGTTTTCCTTTGAGGTTAGATATGTCAGGTTATGTTGAAAAGAAATTGATGCAACAACATTGTCGGGATGATAGACGTAAAGTTGGTGAAAATGAGAAGACTGAATGTGAAAATGAGGAGAAAGAAACATTGGAAAAAGACATGGATGAACAGAGATCGGAAAATTATCAATATGATTTAATTGGCGTTACTGTACACACTGGAACCGCTGACGGTGGACATTATTACAGTTTTATACGTGATCGTACCTCGGCTAATAAAGATAAATGGTTTTTATTCAATGATGCTGAAGTAAAGCCATTTGATCCTAGCCAAATAGCAGCAGAATGTTTTGGTGGTGAAATGACTAGTAAAACTTATGATTCAGTTACAGATAAATTCATGGATTTTAGTTTTGAAAAAACTAATTCAGCATACATGCTGTTTTACGAATGGTGTGCAGATCCAACTGCTGATCATCATAAAGAAGAAGAGGCGACAGTGTCAAGTCCATCGGCAGTGTCAACTGCGCATGAAGATCCAAATAATTTTATTGAAAAACTTCATGCACAGTTGGAGCTTAATAAAGAATTAGAGGACTGGATTTGGCAAGACAATATGCATTTTCTTCAAGATAAAAATATTTTCGAGCACACATACTTTAGTTTTATGTGGCAAATTTGTGGTTATATACCCCAAACATTATTGTCAATACAGCCTGACGTTACGGAAATGTCTGCAGAATTATCAACGTCTTTTTTCATGGAAACATTTATACATGCAAAAGAAAAACCAACAATGGTACAGTGGGTGGAATTATTGACTAAACAATTTAATGGCTCGGCGGGTGCGTGTGCACGATTTTTAGAACGAATGGCCGGTGATTCATGGTGGCCCATTCAAATTTTAGTTAAATGCCCGAATCAAATGGTACGTCAAATGTTTCAAAGATTATGCATTCATGTAATTCAACGATTGAGACCAACTCAAGCTCCATTATATTTGCTTTGTGACAATGATAATGATGTTAATGAGACACAATTCATTGGTGTGGGTATGCAATCGTGTGTTACACGCTTTGTAAGAATGCTACTATCTTTAATGGAACATGCCAAACAACATCTCAAGCATCTTACAGAATATTTCAGTTTTCTTTATGAATTCTGTAAAATGGGCGAAGAAGAAACATTATTTTTAATAAGAGTTCAAGCAATATCAACAATGGTGAATTTTTATTTGGGCCATAAAACACACGAAATGGTGGATACAGTAAGCGAAGAGGAGGAAGAAGAGGAAGAAGAAATTGTTGTGTCTCTGCCAGCGGAAAAATTACGTCCAGCGTCATTAGATAAAATGATTACATTAATTGCTACATTGATTGAACGAAGTCGAGGATCTGATCATCGATTAACATTATCGCCTGCTGATTTAAATGCCGTTGCCGGTGGTAAAGGCTTTCCTTTTCTTTATCAGCAAACACGTGATATGATTAATCTCAATCAAACTCGTAATCTTATTCAGTCACTCTGTCGTTGGAATGATCGATTGGCAATTCACATTGTCACAATGATATTCCAAGCCATTACTAAACACACAGACATATGTCAGCCATTTTTTAAGCTCCTGACATTATTAACTGAGGGCTCAGGACCAAGCGGATTGCCATGCATGACACAATTAATTTTAAGTCGAGTTTGGGATGCAGCAAGAGTTGCACCACATGGTGCACTTGAATGGTTAGCATTGGCAGTGACTCGAAGTAAATTGGCGCACGCTTGGGTACTTCAAGGACTTGACACATGGCTTCAACATTTTTTAATTGAACATTCAAATCAACGTGTTCGTTCAGCGGCAGCTTTTTTACTTGTTTCACTTGTACCATCAACACACTTCAGACAGGGCTATCGAAGTGCACACAGACTTGGACTTGGATGTAATTCTACAAGAGAATTACAATTATCACCCGATGCCACATTGACTCTTCATCAAATTTACACTGCATTATTGAGACTTTTACAATCTGCACGACATTATATTGACATTCAAACACATGGAACAATGAAATTAACAGCATATTTTGCATTATTAACATATTGCGTTATTTCTAAAACAGAAAAAATGATGTTTGGACAATATTTAAATGACTTGTGGACATTGTTTCATCCAAAATTATCGGAGCCCAGCATTCCAGTTCATCACAATAAACAAGCATTATTACTATTTTGGTATCACGTATGCTCAGATTGTCCAGAAAATGTTTCAATGATTTTACATAATCCACACATAACAAAAAATATTGCATTCAATTATATTCTAGCAGATCATGATGATCAAGATGTGGTATTATTTAATCGTGTTATGTTACCAGCTTATTATGGTCTTTTACGATTATGCTGTCAACAATCGCGTGCATTTACACGACAGCTTGCGGCACATCAAAATATTCAATGGGCCTTTAAAAATATAACTCCACATCCAACTCAATATTCAACAGCAGTTGATGAATTATTTAAATTAATGCAACTTCTTGTAACCCGGCATTCAGATCAAACTGAACAAGAAGAAGCGGAAATATCATCATTTCGACGCGGAACACTATCGTCATATCTCCAAGGATTGGATGGACGTTCATGTTGGGCAACACTTATATCAGCATTTAGAATTCTCATCGAATCTGATGATGATCGTCTTTATGTTGTGTACAATGGTGGATTAGGTATGGCCTTAGAAGCTTTTCATATGTTACATATAATGTATCATGAGGCGACGGCATGTCATGTGGCTGGTGATCTCGCTGAACTCATTGCTATTATTGTGGAATTAGTGCGATGTGTTCGGACAGCACGCGATGGTCCAGACGCAAGAAATATTTTAGCCAATTGTAAAGAATGGCCGGATATACTTCGAAAATTGGCAACACTTCTCAACACGTATAATCCATCGGAAATGCGTAATTTAGCAATTGATTTGTTAAAAGAATTGGTAATGCTAGTGCCAGCGGAGGCAATATCTATTTTGGCCCCATTATTATCTCACTGTCATGCAGCATTGCAAGGATCGCATGCAGCTGTACCACCTGGACCATATTTACCAAGACGTTCAACACCATCGGGAAAAATGGCTGCACGTCCAGCCAGGCCAATGGTTCAAATGGCAGTGCCGCATTCACAATTAGACGCTGCTAAAGGCGTTGATCCCGATTATGACAGTGCACTGTTGGAATTTTATTTGCCATATCATGAATTAATTGATGTTATGTGTCGTTTAGCAATTAATAATGATTGTATGACTGATACATTGGTGAATTTAAGTGCAATTTTGGGTTTTGAAGGTGTACCATTGCATTTGGCATTGTTTCCACGATTATGGCTGGATGTTCATGCCGCAGCACACATTGATCGTAAACATATTGCAGCATTATTGTGTTCATCGTATACTGTTGATTATGTTGATGCTGTTTTATTGGATGAACGTTCGTCACTTGGTGTACCGGCAATTCATGCTTTTCTTAAGACATTTTTTCCTAAATTAGCAAGTCATGTGTTAACAAAACAAACGTGTTCATTGATTGAAAATTTAGTAAGCACATTGAGTGCAATGGTGGATGCAGTTGATGTTAAATCATCGGCCCATCGACTCACCGGTGATTTACGTGCATTGGCGTTAGTTTATAGCAGTGGAACACGATTAGATCCACCTGAAACACTTCAACAGACACTTGAAACACTTCTCACTCGTACGAGAAATGCAATTGTTAAAGAAACAAGTCAACAACAACAACAACAGGATAATGAAGCGCCATCGAAAAAACGAAAACGAGCATCTAGTGATGAATGTGAGGAAGAAAATACTAGGATAATATCACATTCACCAACGAATAATGATGAAAATATTGTTAACAATGAGGAGAATGAAACTGGCGCAGTTATATGCGTAGAGGAGAAAGCTAAATCTGATAAATCAGATAGTAAATCATCAGGATCTAGCGATGAACGATCCAGCAATGAGGACAGTAATAAAGCTCAAGTTAAAATGTCCTCAAGTATTGATGGAACGTCATTGTCATCAAATCTTGTATCTGCTTCAACACCTGGAAGTTGTGCTAGCCAATTGATATGTTCTTTAACTAATGTATCGTGGCTGGAGATGTTGGAAAAGACTATTATGAATCTACAAGTGATTGTGTCAATGCAAACGAAGAACAATTGAAATAAACTAAGGCTGTAAGCGTAATGTTATGTTTATCCTTTTCATTGAGGTGAATTGAGTGAAAATCGCATAATTAATTCAACGTGCGATTCTTTATTGTAATACTGGGACTGACTTTGTGTATAGCTTTTCGCGAATTATTTGCCAGAATAAAGTATGATTTTAATTTGGGTACATGATTATTGTCCCATTGGAAAAAAAAAAAACAATCACACATAATTCCTATATAATTGAATCAATTTTTTACGAAAAATATATATATTATTTAATCTGCTAATAATAATTTTCGTTGTCGAAATTTTTTGTTTGTTTTAGTTTTAAAATATCACCTACTATTTATTCCTAGATGATCTAACAAAGCAAATTATAAATATCATTTTTTTTTTAGGAACAAAAAATTTTAATTAATATGCAATAATCAACGGATGACAAAAATATAATTTGTTTGAAATTAAAACCAATTAAAAATATATCAACATGTTAATAAAATTACAGTTTGTGATAATATAAATTTGAAACAATTATAAACAATATTTTTAATTATAAAAATTCGAATGTGGGGAAAAGCGCTGGCAGTGCCATCTATCTTCTCAACTCTACGACCACAATTCCATAGATATATCTACATATAAATATAAATATATATACTACGCATTTATACAGGTATGGAGAATTTTATATATAATAATAATATATTATATACATTATATGTGTATGTGTCAAAAACGTTCATAGAAGTTCTTATAAATATTGTGTTTGATAATATACAATCCAACAAAGAGTACGTTTGATTTCTTGCAAATATTTTCTATAATAGTTTATTGACAGTGAATGATATGAGCATACAGAGCTACAGAATAAATTTCATAATAAATCTTAAACTAATTCAATTTGAGAAAATTTTATAAATGTAGGAAAAAATTTTTCTTTTGCCGGCTATTATTTTTATTTTGAGGTTAGTTCATATTACATATACATATTGTCAATATATAAAAATTAATTATAAATTATTTCTTATTTTCTAAATTATCACAAGCTCAAATTTTATTTATTGATTCATCAACAGAAAAAATGACCTGTTGATAATAATATTTTGAATATTATTTGATGAATCAATCTAAAATAAAAATTGTTTTAATTATTACATTCATAAATTGTTACTAATTTGCATTTAATTTTTTTTCAGGGACTATATTTGAAGACTCTCTATTTAACGGAATATTGATAGAGATAAAACAAAAATGCCAGATATTAAAATAACGCCATTGGGAGCTGGCCAAGATGTTGGTCGTAGTTGTATTCTCGTTTCAATTGGTGGGAAAAATATTATGCTAGATTGTGGAATGCATATGGGATTTAATGATGAAAGAAGATTTCCTGATTTTTCGTATATTGTTCCTGAAGGACCTGCAACTAACCATATTGATTGTGTTATAATTTCACACTTTCATTTAGACCATTGTGGAGCCCTGCCATATTTCACTGAAATGGTTAGTACATTTATTTATTTGTTTACCATTTTATAATTCAAAATTAAATATTAAATATTTATTTGATTTAGGTAGGATATACAGGCCCCATTTATATGACACATCCTACAAAAGCTATAGCTCCAATTCTTCTTGAGGACATGAGAAAAGTCGCTGTTGAACGTAAAGGAGAGAGTAATTTTTTCACATCACAAATGATTAAAGATTGTATGAAAAAAGTTGTGGCTGTGACATTACATCAATCAGTAATGGTTGATTCAGAATTAGAAATAAAAGCATATTATGCGGGTCATGTACTTGGCGCAGCGATGTTTTGGGTTAGAGTTGGTTCACAATCAATTGTATATACTGGCGACTATAATATGACACCAGATCGGCATTTAGGAGCGGCTTGGATCGATAAATGCCGTCCCGATTTATTAATATCCGAGTCAACATATGCTACAACGATCCGTGACTCGAAACGATGTAGAGAAAGAGATTTTTTAAAAAAAGTTCATGAATGTATTGATCATGGTGGTAAAGTTTTAATTCCTGTTTTTGCTCTTGGTCGCGCACAAGAATTGTGCATATTATTGGAGACATATTGGGAACGAATGAATCTCAAGGTACCTGTATATTTTGCTCTTGGTCTTACCGAAAAAGCCAACAATTATTATAAAATGTTTATCACTTGGACAAATCAAAAAATTAAAAAAACATTTGTACAAAGAAACATGTTTGATTTTAAACATATAAAACCATTTGATAAAGCTTATATAGATAATCCCGGTGCAATGGTTGTGTTTGCCACTCCTGGAATGTTACACGCAGGATTATCACTTCAAATATTTAAAAAATGGGCCCCGAATGAATTAAATATGGTTATTATGCCGGGTTTTTGTGTACAAGGCACAGTCGGACATAAAGTTCTAAGTGGAGCGAAAAGAATTGAATTTGAAAATCGTCAAATTGTTGAAGTAAAAATGGCAGTTGAATATTTATCATTTTCTGCACATGCTGATGCAAAAGGTATAATGCAATTGATACAGTATTGTGAGCCAAAAAATGTTATGCTCGTTCATGGTGAATTTGCAAAAATGGAATATCTGAAAGAAAAAATAAAACAAGAATTTGGACTTAATTGTTACAATCCAGCAAATGGTGAAACATGTGTTATTACAACAACATCAAAAGTTCCAGTTGATGCATCATTAGCATTATTGAAAGCTGAAGCAAAGCGTTATTCAGCTCTTCCACCTGATCCCAAACGAAGAAGATTACTTCATAGTGTTTTGGTCTTGCGAGACGATGTCATGTGTCTCATGGATGCTGATGAGGTATTTATCGTTGTGATTGTTCAAACTCGACTTCATCACTTTGAAATATTAATAAATAATTAACTTTTATTATTGTTTTTAGGTTGCAAAGACTACGGGAATTAGTAAGCATGTGGTAAGATTTACATCGATAATACAAGTAAGAGACTCTGGTCCAGCTCAAGCAACCACAATTAAATTATTTCAACCGTTAAAAGAACGATTGACTGATTGGACTGTTTTATTAATCGATGGCTCGATATCAGTTGAATCTGTATTGGTAAAAGTTGAGGGCGATGACGATCAAAAGAGTGTTTACGTTTCGTGGACTAATCAAGATGAAGATTTGGGTAGTTATATTCTCGGATTTCTTCAATCAATGTTGAATTGAAATACAAAAAAAAATATTGTAAAAAACCTTTTTTTAATGACGGATGTGAATAATATTTTCATCAATAAATCAATGAAAAATAAAATATGTAAATTTGTAAAATGAATAGAAAAAAAAAGAATATTCAATCAACTTTGCAGGGTACATATATTTATTTATTAGTATATGTTTAACGCTATATTGCAACTGTTACAAGATACTACAGAGATTGTTAAGGCTGACCAATGGTTTGGATATTCCATAAACTTTGAATAGTATTTTTTTTTATTTTCTATTCTTCCTCTTTCTATAAATTAATTTTTTTTATCTTTCTCCAATTGGGAGAATAAATAGCAAATGCTTTATGACGAGATAACTTTGTGACTTGTATATTTAAATGTGTTCGCATTTTATTATTCAATGTAGCCCTTTGTGTTGAAATGCACATGATTCATTTCATTTTTGTACAATTGTTTTTTTATCGATGAATCATTTCATTAAATAACAAATAATAAAAAAAACAACTGTATATTAAATATTTATAATGTGATTTAGTGGGTATGTGTCCGTGTCTTACATTGTTATCTCAATAAGATAAAAAAAAAAATTAAAATGTTGGCTTTTTCTTTTTTTTTTTTTTTTTCATTTTATAAGAATAGGTGAAGTAGTTTTTTTTTTGTTGCCAATTTTGTTTTAATTTCCAAACCATTATTTTCCATACAATCGAAGATAAATATGGTTCACGATTTGACCCCTTAAAATCTGTATATATATTTTTATAAAATGTATATAAAATAAGTACGGTATCGAATGAAAAAATGATTTTCGTTTTTGTTTTTATTTTTCGTTCATAACAGCAATGGGCATATATTTATTTATTTTTTCTTTTGTCTATTAGGCTGTATTCATTAAAGTTTGGTGAAACTCTTATCAACAACCAGCGAAGCTTTGTATTTAATTACGCGTTGTTTATATAATCAGAAAAGCTTCGTATTTACAAATTTAATTCAATTTCTCTATTCACCAAACCCTTTAAATAAATTACATCATTCAATAATGTTAATTCATATCTCGAATTTATTCAATTCAGCTTCACACTTTCATCGAATAAAAACATAATAGAAAAAAAAATTATATGAATATGGGATTTTTAGTAAATGATTTTTTTTTTTAATTCATTCGTTTTTCTTTTGCGTTGTTTTTTTGATATGATTATTGTGTTAAAATTTCATCAACTGTTTACAATTTCTCTCTTTCTTTCTATTTATTTTATGGAACAATAATGCATTTTGTTTCGAATTCTAATTTAATAGTGAGGATGCTTGCATGCAAAGCTCATTTGTTTATTTATTTTTTGTATGCCCACAAACACATTAATATTGCACGTGCAATAATTGAACTCTATATCAATTCGAAATTTTTATTATTTTAAAATGCATTTTGTTTTTGACATATATTTTTTCTTTCGTAAATTACATATATTTAATAGGCTCATGTGAATTCATTAATTTAATCAGCCCAATATTATTTCATTGATTAGTGTAATTAAAAAAAAAAAAAAAGAAAATTTGATATAATTCACAATTTCATTCACTAAATTCCCGCTATTGATTAAATTTAATGTTAATATATATATTTTTTTTTTAATATTGTTTTCACCATTATACGTGTTTTGTACTAATAAAAATAACCAAGTGTTAAAATTTCAAGCCATTTTTCTCTTCTAATTAGAAACTTTGATTCGAATTAATGCTCATTTCATCTACCACATATAATCTCCCATTATTACACCCAATTCTTTCTGTATTTTTTTTTCTTCTTTGTTTATTTATATTACCTATATATGCCATTAATTGTTTCATACTTTTTTCATATAATAATAAAATATGATATTTTTCATAATAAACATTGTTCATAATCAATTATTATATTAGTCTTTTCTTTATGTAGCAAAGTCACTGGCTTTTTTTTTTTTCTTATTTCTCATCTCATTAAATCTCCATTTCATCGCAGAAAAGACACACACAAGGTTCCTCAGTGTTGACTTAATATGTGCTGACTTAACGTTAATTATTTTATTTTTTTATTTAACTTCATCTTTTTTTTTTTTCATTCGCATTTTACCAACGACAATTACACATTTTTATTTTTATTAGCGCAGTTTTGTTCTTGATGTTACTTTTTTCCGAAACCACCCTGTAAAATTAAATCAACTGTATTAATTATTTGCATTTTTATATACTTAAAATTAATTATTGATCAATTTATAATAAATTATTTTCAATGTGCAACACAGGAACCCACATTCCATTGATGCATATAATGCAAAAAAAAAAATACAAAAAGTATTTATGTAAACAAGACATTACATTTAAAATTGTGAATAAATAATTCGTGCTATTTATATATAAATGTTTATATCAATAATATATGGGAAATGTTTTTGTTGCATGGATAAATTAGGTGATATGTTTGTGAATGTATGTGAATATGTAAATATGATCAGGTGAAAATTTTTTTTAATCAAAAAAATAAATAAACTGCGAAATGTTTCTGAAACAGGAAATAAAATTCATAATTTTACGTAGAACCAATTGGTTTTTTTTTTAAAATTACAGTGCTAACTAATACAAGCAAATACATAAATAATTAAATAATATAAAAAAAAAAAAAAGTGTAATATTAAAATTAAATTAAATTAAATAAAAAAAAAAATGATTAAAAATTAAAAATTGTTATAACGAAAAATATTTCTGAAGCTGCATACTCATTGATGAACCTATTTATTAATTTAATATAATAATAAATAGTGTACCGTTTACCCCAGTGTTTGCACTCAAAATTAATCCCACCAATTGATTATAGATATATTAATTTATTTATATGTACAATT
The DNA here is from genome assembly GCA_030347275.1 of Microctonus aethiopoides. Classification (NCBI taxonomy): domain Eukaryota; kingdom Metazoa; phylum Arthropoda; class Insecta; order Hymenoptera; family Braconidae; genus Microctonus; species Microctonus aethiopoides. The sequence goes on along the minus strand of JAQQBS010001422.1, from coordinate 633,032 downwards.
TGTATACATCACGATTAGTTTTTTTAATCGTTATATTATCTATTAACTGATTTATTTTTATATACACACTCAATTTGCCGAGTTCTCAAACGTGTTGCTAAACGTAAATAAAAAATTAATATGTAAATTTTGATTTTATACCAGCCACCAAATTCGCACGTATAAAAATAAGCTGTCAAAAAAAAATTTTTAACGTACAGATGATTTCATATTTTAATTGAATTCTTCTTTTAATTATATTCATGTAAATTATTAAGTTAATCCCGACAGCAAGACTACAAGGCATATGATTATACCAAGCATGAATAGTGAAAGCCACTCTCTTTTTAAGGTAAAAAAAAATTATTCTCAAGGGGAGATGATGAACATTTTATTTTTATTTTTAGGGTCACACGATAAATCCAGGATACAAAACGCAATCAGTATATCATCAACGTTAAATGCTTATTAAAGGAATTATCACGAAAAAAAAAAATGAAATGAAGTGACAAAAGGTATTAATTAATATAACATAAAAAAAAAATTTTAAAAAGAAAAAAACATAATAAATGTGACAATAAAAAAATAATTTAAGTAAATTAAATGAATATTTAATATGTTTAGTAATGAAAAATTATTTCTTTAGATAAATTTAAGTGATAAACTAAATAAACATGATTTTTTTCAAATTAATTATTCGAGAGTGGCTTAAACTAGAAGCAGAAATCTATCGTGATAAATGTCTAAGTGCCTCAAATAAATTTTCAACCAATTGATTCATGAACAAAATGATATATAAAATAATGATGTTCAACAAAACAATGAGAAAATTAAAAATAAATCAAACAAATATTAGCAAATATAACATAAAAATCCGTTTATTGAATCCGTTTATTATATTTATTTATGCGCCCTCTTATTTTTTTTTATCTCGTTTGATTATTTAGCATACCTGCAAATCTGCGCCGCTTTGACGTAGGTTTCTTTGTGGACTGTTAGAAAACAACCAAAAGTTAAATTCGTTATTTTTTGTTACCGTCAAAAACTAACTTTATGCGCGATTGATTTTTATTATTTCCCCGAAATTATTTCTATTCTATAATCTAATTATTAATATGGTATTGAATTTTGGTGCAGATATAACACTGGGACAAAGGCACTCTAACCTCAAATATATTCAGGAATAAATTTGAACAATGTTGAATTTAAAATTTTCTTGATGAACAAATTTTGCACATGATACATTTTAATATTTCCATGTTCTATTTAATAAAACACATGCGCATTATTTTCACTTTTCACCTTTTTTACAATGACAGAAATTCATATGTCTTGATAGTAAACAATAGACAAAAGAGTATAGTAACTACAGGAAAGAGTATACAGATGAATATATAAAAAAAATTTTGGAATTAATGATAGAGCAAAAATGATGAGAAAAAATTTGCCAAGCTTCTACTTTCATAATATAAAAATTATGAATATATAATATGTATATTTATTATATACATATATATGTATGTATATATGTGTATGTAAATATAGTGATGAAAATATTTGAACAATAATTTTTAATTCAACTATACACATGGATGAATTAATTGTTCAATAAATGGAGAAATTGTGAGAATTATAAAAAGAAAAATTGTATGCTATATAGCTGGCGTAAAAAATATTTATGCAGCTATATTCTACGAAAATTACCAAACACCTTCAAAATATGAATTAATACAAATGACAAAATTTGCAAATTGAGGAAGTAAAAGAAAGAAGACAGACGAAAATGCTAACAAGAACGAAAGTGAAAAAAAAAATAATTCAAAGACAAATAAATTATCCTCATTTCCATTTACCAAAAGTAGGATGCACCAATCTGTTTTTTTTTTTTTTTTTATCGAGCCAGTAATAAGTATTCCCGTAACTTCAACCAAATAATTTTGAGTAATGTTGTTTGGCATTTTAATTTTTTTTTTGCTCTACTGCTTTACCTTCCTCTTTTTCTTGTGTTTTTTTTGTTGCTGGCTGTTCATGGGATTCCAACAAGATTGTGTATCGTGGACTGTTGTTTGGCAATTTTCAAAATTTAATTCAGAGGTAAAAGAGTTGTGGTCGTTATCTTGTTGCGGATTATCGGGTGCCGCGTTCTTGATTAGGGTTTGTTCTATTGCCGTTTTCATAGATTGTGTCTTTCTTGTTTGCTGCGATGGTTATTCAGATAGTTTATTAGAAATACTGGGGATCGGTCTAACGCATTTATAATTAAAAATAGCAATTTATCAATCATTTAATACTATTATTTAAATTAATTTAAATTCTTTATACGTATTTAGTTATTTATTTTTTCAATAGTATATTTTATTTTCATGATGAATAAATTGCTTTTTTTATTTATTGTTAGTAATTGAATTATATCAAAATATCCATGTAACACATTAAAATTAATACTAACCTCATCATTTTTTGAAGAATCTGATTTTGGTCCATTCAGAGAGGTCTGACCTGAGCTTCCTTCAACAGCACACGCCACATTCTACAATAACAATATTCCCATCATAAACACAAAATTATAATATAAATATTCATGCATAAATGATTAAATATCAATACCCTTAATTGACGTAGCTTGTCTAATTCTGAATTTAATGACACAACCTTGCTACGTTCAGTCTCCAATTCTTGCAACAGCCGCAGTTTTTGCTATTTTAAAAAAAGAAAAAATTAAATTAACATATTGGTAAATAATAAATATAAAATTGATGTAAATAATTGATTAATTGATTAAATAACCTCATGTAATTGTTCCATTTCGTTGAGATTGAAATTACCACTTTGAAGAGGTGACTTGGATGATTTCAATGCGCCAACTTCAGCCTTTGCTTGCTCTCTCAGCTTCTCCTCTTCCTTTAATCTCGATTCCAACTGCGATATTTTCTCATGAAGCTAAACAATTGAGATGGAAAAAGAAAAAAAGATAATTAAATTATCATAAACTTAATACACTTATTTTATACAATAAAAAAAAAAATCCCGATTCATTTTTATTATTCTTCACATCCAAATTCTGTAAGAATTATTGAAAATTAATTGCCTAAGCTATTGTTAATAAGCATTACAGTTAATATTTATACGGCAATATTTAAAAACTATTTTCCATTGTGGAATATATTTAATTTTGGAATATTTCTCTATTTTTTCTTGCTTTATCAGAATATCCCAATGAACGGTCATAATATACCTCCTTTGTGATGTTAGGTAGAGATTTTTCTATACAGCTAAATGCGAATTCGACTCCGACATTATCATGCTGCGAGTCCTTACGCGTGTGAATCTGTGGGCGCACACCAAATAGCTGATCATCGCATGCATTAATTAATTAATTAATTAATATAAATAAACTCGTTAGTATGCATTGAATCAATTCAATGTAACGTTAGTCTGTTAAGTTGCCCACGGAATTTATTGATGAATCGATTAATTATCCAGTGATTAATGGGCATTCAATAATGTGTGTTCACATGCAGATGCAATTTAGCTTCGTTATAACAATATAAATAATCATATAAATAAATAAATAAATAAAAGAATAATGTATTAATTACATTATGAGTGGATGCTTGTTTATTTTGTAATTCCTTCAGTTCTAATCTCAAGTTAACAAGCTCATACTCCTGCTGTCGTAGCTCCGATTTCCATCTTGACTCTTCAGACTCTACATGGTTTTGTAGATTATTCAACATTTCTTCCTAAAATATTATAAAATAATTGTAATTAATTTTATCATTTAATATTAATTGTTGTATTCCAATGAAAGGATTGAAAAAAAAAAAAACAATTTATTATGTACCGTATCAAGAATAATTTGCTTATAATGAGCGACATGCCCCTGCAAATTTTTATTTTGTTTCTCAATCTCCAAATTATAATCTTGAGTATTTTCCTTTTGGAGTTTTTGTTTTATTGCAACGTGAACTTGTTCTTCAAATGTTTTGATCCATTTTTCGTATGGTTGTTCATCAATTTTGATCTCTGGGAATATCCTTTGCAATAAAGACTTTGTTGATTCTTGTTCAGCTATTTTTATTCTATCTGCATTCTCCTGAAAATTACAAAAAATAAATATGAAATAAAAATTACTAAATATTTTTTTCAGATTACAGTGTAAAATGTTTCAATTTATTGAATAGAGAATAAAATAAAAAAAGACGGAAATAGAGATGTTGATTATAGAATGACGAATGATGATAATAGCGGAAATATTGCTGAACCAGAACGATATAGACTTACGTCAATATTTTTTCCAGTATTGGATTTAGCACGCGACTCGGCAGCGGAAAGAGCTTCCATCACTTTCCAGTTTTTAGCACGTAATTCCTGCGACCAGTCACGAAATAATAAAGTATATAAGCGTAAAAATAGATATATAATAAAATAAAATTCAACGGAATTTTAAGAAAAATTATCCTAAGTTAATAATTAACGTTTGAAAAGTGATGGAAGGAATATAAAATATTACGATTAACTTCTCATTATCGCTATATGAAAAAATTAGACGAATAATCTAGTTAAATATTATTTAAAAAAATCAATTATAAAATCGTTAAATGTATATTTAATTGGTTTTTCACTTACGTTATTCTTTGACCGTTGTACTTCTAGATCATTTTGTAATCGTGCAGTTAATGATTTTTGATTATCTACATCACGTCGTAAAATCTCAATAGTACTATTAAGTTTATTAGATTCCGTTTGATTTTTTAATAATTCTGCTTTCAAGGCTTCCAATTGTTTTTCTTTTTCTGCCAGCGAATTTGTATATTGTAAGTGTTGGACGTTATTTTTTTCGAATTTTTCATCAATACCATTTTCACGCCCCTCAGCTGCAGGACGTTCAGTGATTGATGCTAATTGCGATGCCAATGATTCATTTTCATCACGTGAACGTTTAAGTTCCTTTTGTAATTCAGCAATTCGACCAATTTGCGAAGAAAGACGATCATTTTCCTCTTGTAATTTAGTTATTTGTATTTGATCTGCGCTTGATTTTTTACCACCATTTTGTAATTTTTCTAATTCGGCCTTTACTAATTTCAATTCACCTGACGCTTCATTTGCCGTTTTGGCATTAACTGTTGCTTTTGATAATTCATCTCTAACCGCACTCAATTCTCGTTGGACTTTTGCTAATTCATTTCGTGCTTGTTTTGAATCTTCATGTGCTTTTGCCAATTCTGAATATATTTTATTTAATTCATTACTCTTTTCATTTATAGACAATTCTAATTTTTTCATTTCTACTCCAGATATATTTACATCAGCCTGTGATTGTAAAAACTCTGTCTGAATTTTTTTAATCTCTTCCTCCTTATTGTCCAACGCACCGCGTAATTTATTAATTTCTCCAGCTTCATAATCAAATTTCATCAATTCATTCTGCAATTTATTTAATTCAGCCTTCAATGCTGATACATTATTTGCCTCAACCTCAAACATTTTTAAATCTGACTGTTGTGAATGCAATTGTTTTTGCAATTCTTGCTCATGACGATGTGCATTTTTTAGTCTATGATCTAAATCAGCTTGTGCACGATGAGCTTCATCAAGTTGTCGAGCCATATCTTGTAGTCGACCACCAGCATCTTTTAATTGTCCCTCTGAGTGCATACATTGGTCTTGCATGATAGCCAATTGCTGTCGGAGAATTTCGATCTCAGCTGCACTACTTTCACACGTTGCTTGCAACTCTTGAGTCATATTCATGTTAACATTTTGTAATTCTTGAACTTCAACATGTTTTTGTGCCAATTGTGATTTTAATGCATTTTCATTTTCACGCATTTGAGAAAATTGCACCTCCAATTGTTTACGTTGCGCAATTAATTCTTGTTGTAAATGGCCTTGAGTTTGTCCCTGATCTTCCTGCATTTTGTGAATAATTGCTGAATCTTCATTCACTTTACTTTGTAGTTGTTCAATTTGACGTGCAAATCCTTGTTTTTCTGCTGCGTGGCTCTCTAAAATATGTTGCATGCGTGTATGAAGAGTTTGTGCTTCGGTAATTTTAACATTAAGTGCTTCCTCAAGTTGTTTTACATTTGCAGTTAATCGTGATCTTTCAGAATTCAATTCTGAGCGCAATTCTTTCAATTTATTTTGGAAAGTCACACTGGCCTCGTGTTCCTCAGCCAATGCTTTATCTTTTTCCGCGAGTTGTTTCTTCAATTTAATAATTGGATCAGCACGACCCTCAGTCCATTCCGAATGTTCCATCGGATTGTCCAATTGTTTATTTAACAGTTGATCAATTAAAATTTGAATTTCTGAACGACTGAGTTCGGCTTTTTGAACGAGCGGCATCAAAAGCGATACATTAATCCCATCTCTATCACCACCTAAAATTAAATAATAAAAATAAAATTATTTTTCAACCGGTTTTTTTGTTTTTAAAATAAAATTAAAAATTAAAACATTAATCACTCACCAATTTGTGCTAAAATATCATTCTTCTTTTTATTTTTTTTCGATTCTTTATTTGTCGATGATGATTGAATTGATACTCCAACATCTTTTTGTAATTCTTTGAATTCTTTAGCCGGTTCTTTTGTTGCTGATGGCGTTGGTAGTGTCGATTGAATGGCCGTAGTATTTGATTCTTTCACATTCCCCCCATCGGTTTTCTTTTCTTCTTTAATTTCTTCTTTCTTTTTCATTGGTTCCTTGACGACATTTTTTTTCGATTTTGTTGGAGTCTCCCTCGGAGACTTATTTATCACTGCTTCCGCTTGAGCAATCTGATGTAGATTTTCTTTCTATTGATTAAAAACAAATAAAAAAATCCCACTTTAATTTTTATATTAAACTAAAGTATAAAATGCAAACGAATATTTTGTTATTTTATAATGATAAATCACCAGTATTTCCCCATGCAAATAAATTATTTTCATTATTAATGCAACCTGTACTATATATCTTATTTATATTTAACAAAATCATTATCATTAACACATTATATACCCATCATGCCTTGTACATAATCACTCACGCTTTGAGTCCTAATTAATTCAAGTTCGTCCTTTGGAAGCATGACATCGAAATGATTGACCTCTGTCAATGGCAATTGTAAAGAAAGTGACTCGGGTATGGTAATCGGTGATTCATCCTTATTCACAAGAATTGGTTTAACCTTTTCCGTTTTATTTTTCTTCTTATTTCCCTTGCATGCCTCCTGTATTTGTGCAATGACAAGAACCAAATATACACAAGCCCTAATGTGTTATGTAATCTCCTCACAATGTTAAATGGCATGCATGAAAGCGTATTTATTCATATAATTTTTTTTTTTTTTAATAATTTATTCAACTATAACACAAATCGTGTTCTCTTTCATAAACTTTATATCAAGTTAGATTGTTTTCGGCGTATCAATCGCTCACTATTTCTGAGTTTATCATGTGGGCATTGAATAAACAGTCAGTCAAGTTTAGATAAGAAAAAATATTTTGAATCGCGTTATCATATAAATATACACAAGAAAAAGTTTTGAAAAAAATATGCTTTGTAGACAATTTTTTTTTTTGTAATATCAGCTCAATATTAAAATGCATTACACAATAAAGTATACTTTTGAAACAATTAATTTTGTTGAATTAACATTTTTATTTATATCAAAATGGATAAAAAAAATTAATATCATTGGAATAATGCAAGACAAATTTATTAATTCATTGTATTTAAATTCAATGATTCATTTTTTTTCTTCAACAAACTGACTGACAGATAGATGAATTATGTGGGCTATTTTGTGTTGATAAAATGTTCGTAATAAATATATGTTATTGAAGGCATGAAGGAGTGAGAAAAGAAAAAAGAATAAAAATGACATAATTAAATTCTCATATTTCATAACAATGAGGATGTCATCTCTCAAACGACCTATTTACGCACAAAATTTGATACATATACTGTTGTATGTACCATATTTCAAGCATGAAATAATTCAGAAAACCACCAATGTTATTCAGTGTATAATCTTAATTCATTGAAACATGTATATATAATAAAATAAAAAATATAATGCCATGTATTTATTAAAAGCAGTGAGAAAAATATTCTTGTCTTTTAGTCATGCTTTTTGGAGCAGATAATAATATAGAGCACCACCAATATATATACTTAAAGATAATTTTATTATACTAATTAGTTATGCTGATGTATAAATAATAATAGTCCTCTTGACATACCTGAATATTTGTTTCCGGTGACAATATTTGTGGTGTTTCTTCAAATTGAACGTGCTCAGGTTTCTCTTCCTTCTCGTCCTTGTCCTCTTTCTTTTCCTTCACCTTTTTACCGGTCTTACTTTTATGTTTCTTTTCTTTTCCCTTGTCTTTTTTCGCTATTAATAATAAAAATAAAAAAGGCCGTGAACAATTGTTTTATTTTATTCATGACCTTATACCACTATACCATTATTCTATCGATATATTTGCAATTATATTTTTATATACATCAAGTTGCTTTACATTCTGGATATATAGAATAAAAATTATATTTATTATTTACCAAAAAGTAGATCATCTGGGAGTTTTCGCTGTTCAGCAATTGCTTCTTCATAAGATTTTTCTTTAATACCAAACATTGATACAAAAAGAATTACAGCTGCGGAGACAACGACTACTCCAACATAAATCAATCCCGTTTGAAGATCCATTATGTTAGTTTATCTGTAGACAGAAAAAAATTAATGTAAAAAAATATCAGGTTATACTAACATATTAAATATTGTTTTAAATTAATAACAACAATTGGCACGATGAGCAATGGAGGAATTTAATTTAATAATATTGCCGATTGATTGTAACAAATTTTGAGATTGATGAATGTAAATTAAAAAATGTTGGCCGTCGTCGTCATCATTGGGAGAATCCAGCCGGCGAAAAGGAGTCGGAAAAACGACGTAGACTCAAAAACTATAACGGATCATCTTATTGTTGATTTGTATAACACTCACGTTAATAATTTTGGTCTCACACCTTCACAGATGAAATACAAATGGAAATTTGATTTTGTTTTTTCGCCTTCGTGAATTATTGCGAGGATGTATTCCTTCACATGAAGAGAAAAAAAACACCAGAGGAATTCCTCACGCGAGGATATGTCTTCCGAGAAATTATGGCTGCCGGACATAAGAGCAAGTGTATCTTTAAACCACGCCTATCAAAATTACGGTCATTCTGATTGGTAAATGCTTGTGCCACGTCCGCAGCACTAAAGAACAGCCACTTGTCAATTTTTAACATTGGCAAAGCAACTCTCTTCTTCTTTACCTTCTTTACCACCCTGTACTATATGTATATAATGCATACTACTACAATATATAAATTTTTTTTTGTATATGAAAAATAAAAAATATTTATATAGTTTTTAATATACAAAACATTCAAATAACTATAGTCTATGTTGATTCATTTTGAATAATGTGTATTTTTCTTGACAATTTTTTTTATATAATTTCATAACCTATAAAATATTTATAATTGAATTTATTGATTGAGACATTGTTATATTAATAAATAATTACGAAAAATTTCTAATTTTTGTCTTTATACATGACATATTTTATGATATAATTATATTTCAAAAGATTTGTTTTTGTTTTATATTTATGTATAATAATTGAATATAATATACAAGAGTGCCAACTGTTTAACAAAAAATAAACTTTTGATTCGATTGGCTGGAACATAAGCGACAACTAACCAATGGAATGTGAACTACAATATAAAAAGAATAGAGAGGTTATCGACAGGAAAATTAATACATATAAAAATAAAACGCACACACATATTTTATATACTTTATATTTATATACGAATATATACTAAACACTTCTAATGATGACGTGGATATAAAATGTGACATGTGTGCAATGCACATGGTATACAAACTTATACAATTAATGAAAAAAAAATTGTCTCTGTGCCGGTATCAGAAGTACAAAAATAAAAACAAAAGACCTGGATACATTAAATATTAATTATGATACTTGATTCTTGGCAATAATATAATAAAATGCAATTTTTGAGGTAAAATAAAATAAAGTATTATTATAAAATGGAAAAAACAGCTAAACAGCTGTTACAAACCGACCCAAAGCAATAAAAATAATATGAAATATTTCATTACTTATGTCATTCAATGTACTTAGATGATTTATCAGTAATGACGACAATCGTTTGAATTATTACTACAAACTAATGCCACCATTAGTGCTGGATAATATACAAATAATGAAAATTACTTCTACATATTCAAAATAATAATAGAAAATACTCTAACTGATGAATGTTGGTTATAAATAAATGAGTAATAAATCTACAAAAAAATAAATCACATAGAAAAAAAAATAGATTCTATCTAATAATTACTACCATTATCTCAAATATTACAGTATAATTCTCAAAGTAAATAATAATGTTATCAATAGATAATTTCATTTTTTGAGATATATTAACACTGTATCCAAGTATAAATGTATACATATCGGCATTATTAGAAGTTTGATAAAAGAAATTTGTATTTTTAATAATAATAAAAAAAAAAGTAGGAGTGAAAGGAGGTAAATGAATTATCAAACTGAAGCGTGGCAAAGGCTATGATAAAAAATGTGCTACGAGAGGATCAGAGAAATTGAGAGATTTTTCGGACAATTGTGAAAGTGAACGGACGAGTTCAACGATATTGCGTTTGGTGAATGTTACAAGGAGTGGTAGGAAAATATCACGATTGTGAGCACTAAATGTCAAACCATGAACGTTTAATGTATCAGTCATTGTACACCTTCCTGAGACACCAAACCACATAATTATTTCAACTGGCAAATTCAGTGTTAAGTTAAATTACTTCTTCACATCTTTGTCATTGTCATTTGTATTTATATTTAAATTATTATTTTATCAAGTTAATAATAAGTCAGAGGAAAATTATTCACAATGAATGTCGATGCAATACGTCTGCAATTAAATAAATACAATCAAGGACATTTATTAAAGTTCTGGGATGAATTGACAGAGGACCAACGTAATGATCTTATGGATGATTTGTTGGAATTAAATTTGTCTGAAGTGACTTCATATTTTTCACGTGCTGCTGAGTCGTTGGAGAATATGAATAAACTATTAGATGATCGTATAGAAGCAATCGATAATGATGCTATTGGTTCATCAATCAATTGTGATTTAGATGAATGGAAAAAATATGAAAATATGGGTCTAAATGAAATTTCATTTGGTCATGTTGCTGTATTATTACTTGCTGGTGGTCAAGGAACACGATTAGGTGTAACATATCCTAAAGGAATGTTTGATGTAGGATTACCATCGCATAAAACATTATTCCAATTGCAAGCTGAACGAATAAAACGTTTAGAGACAATGGCAAAAGAAGAGTATGGCAAATGCGATGGAATAATTTGGTATGTCACATCAATATAATAATGTAACCAATAATTATTCACAATAATTTCATGTTAATTTTATTTTATAGGTATATATTGACAAGCGAAGCAACACACGAACCTACACTTGATTTTTTGAATAAAAATAATTATTTTGGTTTGAGGAAAAATAATGTTGTAGCATTCAAACAAGGAATGATACCGTGCTTAGGATTTAATGGTGATATATTATTGGATGAAAAATATCGCCTATCAAAAGCTCCCGACGGCAATGGTGGAGTTTATCGTGCATTAAAAGTTCAAGGCATATTGGATGATATGATTAAACGTAACATACGTAGTGTTCATGTACACTCTGTTGATAATATACTTATTAAAGTTGCTGATCCTGTCTTCATTGGATATTGCCTTTATAAGCATGCGGATTGTGGAGTAAAAGTTGTAGAAAAATCTCAGCCTACTGAAAGAGTTGGTGTTGTTTGTCAAGTTAGTCATAAATATTTATCAATATTTAATTTAATTTTTTATACAAATAAAATTTGTATAATTACTAAAATAATATTGAATTATTATTTTATTTATAGGTTGATGGTCAATACAGAGTTGTAGAGTACAGTGAGATATCAAAGAGAACATCGGAAATGCGTCGTTCGCTAGATGGAAAATTAATGTTTAATGCTGGTAATATTTGTAATCATTATTTTACGACTGATTTCCTTCGGAATATTTCTAATGAACATGAGCATGAATTAGAGCTTCATATTGCGAAGAAAAAAATTCCATATATTGATGAAAATGGAGTGAGACAAATTCCGAGTACTCCAAATGGAATTAAAGTAGAAAAATTTGTATTTGATGTAATTAAATATGCGAAAAGATTTGTTGTTTGGGAAGTGGCGCGTGAGCAAGAATTTAGTCCGTTGAAAAATTGTGATTCTATGGGCGAGGATTGTTCATTGACAGCGCGTCGTGATGTATTAGCTTTACATAAAAGTTGGTTATTAAAAGCGGGCGTGAAATCAATTCATGGTGATGTTGAAGTGTCACCTTTACTATCATACGCAGGTGAAAATTTAACGAATGTTCCAAACGTGATAGAGGGACCAAAAGTAATTGAATAAATATTGATTAAATTTTAAAATTTTCTAATGTTTATAACGCCCCACGCGATTACATTCCGAAAATAAATGTACATAAATGATAGCAAATGAAATTTGCTTTTTTTGGAGAGATAAATATTATTCATACTTAGTTTTTTATTCGCATAATGTTGTTGACGTTGTCATTTAATAATACAATTGGATCAAAGGCGATATAATCGATTTTGAAATAAGTTTCTTGAAGGTTAAAAAGTAGATGAATAAAAACAGTTATTATATTAAAGAAAAGTTTCATTTATTCATCCATAAAGTAGTATTAACTTTCATAAATAAAAAATAAAAATCATTTTAGAGCAGAGTTGCTGAAGAATTGTTAATTATATGAATAAAGAAAAATAGAAAAAGAAATTTGAATTGAAATTTCTTTTCATAGATAATATAATGAAACGAATCTATTGAATAGTAATGAATGAAATTCATACTGAAAGTATCATGGACAGAAAGTCGAATAAATTTTATATTCAATATTGTAAATAAATTTATACGCTTCCAGGCACCTTTAATATATATTTATCAGTAGTACCACCGACTTTTAATAATTCAGTGACAAGATCATTGGGTTCTATTCTTCGAGAAATAAGTAATGTTCTCTTGTCCTTTGTACCGTGACTTTGAGATTTTAATCCCATTTTTCTCGCGCATCTAACATGAAAATTGTTGTAGTTAATTTACGTTTTACAGGTGAAGTATATTTTTTTTTCACAGCATCAGATAATTTATATAAGAATAAAGATAAATATGGTACATACTCATGCATCATGGCTCGTTCTTCATTACTAAAATCTGCAAAAACTAATGGATTTTGTGTATCGCCATCACGTATATATTGTTTCAATGTCTCTTGACATTTCCTTTTAAATTGATTTGTATTATTAGAATCTAATTTCATGCCAAAACCTCGTCGTGAAATTTGTCGTTGCACACTGTATATTATACATAATATTAATGTTTATCAATATTTTTATCTTTGTATTTAGAAAATAAATATTTTCTAACTTACGTTACGGGTTCAATGATACCCTGCTGCGATTTGCCAAGTCCACCACCAGCCCAGCCCATTAATTTCATTAATTTCGTTCCAATATTATTTTCGAGTATTGATTTTTCATCTGACTCATTGATTTCATTTAATTCTGTTGGGGTGCTATTCAACTTTGTTTTCCAATCTTCCTTCACCTGTAATTCACAATAACACATTTATTAATTAATTTTAAGAATTACATTTTTTAATATAATAAAAAAATAACGAAAAATAGATTTCTTACTTCAATTAAATAGTAATATTTACGCAATTCAATTATTCCATTTTTTGCTGCCTCAGCTTTCGCTATTTTTTTCGTACTGCAAATTGCCTCTGACAATTTTTTATTATTTATAAAAATTGTACATCGTCTAAAATGATATCAGTGAAATTAATAATGATAAATATATTTATTCATCATTGATAGATTAATAAAATTAATTATTTACATGGTATTGGTGAGATTTTCATATTTCCAATTTATATTAAGCCCACTTATTCTCGCTGAAGTTTCTATTGTAGATTGCGGTGCACTATTTGGATATTCAAGTAGAACTAAATTGCCGAATGGTTGATTATTATCTATTCTTTGTCGTTTATGAGGATTTTTTTCAATAGTGTCTCTGTTATTCTCTGTATTTATAGATTTTGTTTGAGTACCGCAGTGAGATGGGGCATTTGAAAGTCCTACATTAATTAATGAATTAATTTTAGAATTTATATAGATAAAATTTTATAATTGTGTTTTTATTGTTAAAACACAACAAAACTGTTGGAGACAACTCACAATTTTTCGATGTACCTTTGATCTTTGAACTTGCAGCGTCAGATGCTTTGACAAATGTCCTTTGTAATTTTGATTTTTGTCTTTCTCTGTAATCCTTGGCTACATCCTGTGACAATTCAGCTACTAAATCCATCGTTTCCTTTGGATACCTACATAACAATGTTATTGTTATTATTATAATAAATAGTCATAAAATTTTATTGACGTCGCAGTTAATTAATATATACTTTAAATATTTGATTTACCTGCATCCTAATAGCTCTACATTAGTGAATACTTGAGCCAAACACACCAATTCCTGCTCAGGGAATCGATCTTTATGCGTCTCAAGAAATGATTTACGTAATTCCCAATGTTCGTCGCATTCATACTCTAATTTATGTTTTTCAACATCCCAATCACTATTTATCGACATTTTATTTTATTATTCTCGCTTTCTCAATATTTTTTACCAAGTACAAATCTTATTTGTATACTTTTTAATAAAACTATGTAGAATCAACGAATTTTTAGGTTATGTTTGATTTTTTATTTGTTATAAATCAATATATTTCATTCAATTCAAATTATCAATCAAGAATTATTTAACTCAGTATATATATAATCTTGATTGTGTATTATTTATTATTATAAAAAACGAAAAGTATGTTTTTTTATTTAATATGTATAATAAGGAACAAATTTACAAAAAATCCAGAAGTATATGATTATTAAAAATGGCTGCCATCCTAACTTTGGAAATTATAACGCCACCTATGTAATATATTTTCAATATTCTGATGATTTTTATTTCTACATATTTCACAGTCGATATAAATAAATTACAAATAGAAAAAATAGGAAAAATAATTGCCTTATATTTATATAATTTAACATTACAAAGTGTGACGTTATGACATTCAATGTTATCTGGAGAAAACAAATTGATTAATCACTCTCATTATCAATATTAATTGGAAATCGCAGACCCATGTGTCTTAAGTCACATGGAATTACACAACATTTTTCATGTTTTACAATAATGCTTTCAACATTTACATGTGTAATCCATTTTACATACAGGATCTTATCCATGGAAAATTCTATGTAAACATTCTATACTAAATTATAATTTACTGTTAAGCAACAATTGTAACGTGATATACTAACTAATTTTACGGTGTTTTATTATGAATTATCATATTACATGTATTAACTACGAAATATAAATTTGTTTAGTATAAAACAATTGTAATTACGTAAATGTTGTTATGTTTCTACACATATGTTCACAGAAAACAAGCTTTTAGGTTATAAAAATTACTTATTAAAGACGTAAATTATATTCAACAACCTCAATAGTATTCTTAAATAAAAAAAACAATTTTATTATACATATAAATTATGGTGCATAGTGATCAATTTAGTCTAAAAGATGCTGAAGCTGTGATTGAACGTGGCAAAAATCAGCCACATATTAATTATTCATTATTAATATTACAGCAATGTCTTGACACGTAAGTATAAGGCATTATGAATATATTAAAATACGTAAAATTAATAATTAATTAATAATATTATCATTTATTTTAGGTACAATCCTGAAGAATTATTTTTAAGTTTCAATGGTGGTAAAGATTGCACAGCAATTTTACATTTAACTGCAGCTGTGTTTATGATTAGAGGAATATCACCATTAAATTGTCTTTATGTCACTGAGGATCCATTTCCTGAGGTAGATATTTTCAATATATGACAGTATGGCACATAAATTTTGATAAATAATTGTATTTATTTATTGAATTATTGTAAAGGTGGATGCGTTTGTTAAGAAGGCTTCGCAATATTATGGAATTAAATTAATTCGTAAGAAAAAACCTATGAAAACAGCTGTGGCTGCTTTATTAGATGAAAATAAACAGTTTAAAGCAAGTATAATGGGAATAAGAAGAGATGATCCAGGCGCAGATAAATTGGAGCCATTTAAGTACACAGATCCTGGTTGGCCTAAACTCATGAGAGTCAGTCCAATTCTTGACTGGTCATACAATCAAGTTTGGAAATTTTTATTGGAAAATAAAGTACCGTATTGTTCATTATACGATCATGGTTATACAAGTTTGGGTGGACGAACAACAACTGCACCAAATCCATCATTACGAGATCCCAATAATCCAACGCATTATTTTCCTGCTCATACTTTGATTGATAGCTCTACTGAAAGAAATGGTAGAGGATAATAAACTTAAATCTTTCTCATATCATAGATTTAAAAATGTTATTTATTTATTTTATAACCATAAAATGTTATTCAAATGATTATAAACTATAAAGTTTATTTTAATATTTCAATTGTTTCATATAAGCATTGGATATGTAGTCATTTTTACATCCTTATAAATTAATAAATATTGTATGAAGTGAACACACTAATAAATGAATAATTTAAGCCTGAATATTAACTATTCCAATTAATAGTTAATTACGTAATAATGTTCATTCATTAGTGGGTGTTTAGTCATTGGTGTGTTTACTTTATAAAAAATTTTATGATATAAATTCTGTAATTTGAATTTGACGTCCAACGACACCAGACTGCACCACATTCTCCTTTCTCTATTGACGTCCCATTCCCGTATTCCTACAAATTCTTTCGTTTGCAGTGCAATGGCAATTTGACATTTTGAGGTTAAGTCGTCTTAGGTCATTTCTAAGCATATTTTTAACATTATTTTCTACTTGTTTTGATTCACTCCCTCGTTTTTAGAATCATAGAAGTCAGGTGATATTGGCCCAGTCATATTTTTGACAATACACATCCTAAAGAAAATTGAGGAAAAAAAATAATGGCATATTTATTTCAACCCGATTATGTACGTTATGCTTGTAGTTGTGGATCATTAAAACCCATTTCACGAATTTATTTCTGTCGTCATTGTTTAAAAATTCGTTGTGGCTATTGTGTAGCTCATGAGGTAATTTTATTTATTACAAATATCAATTTATTGACAAGTTTTCATAACCTCAATAAATTAACAAGTTGTTACAATCTAATTTTTTTTTTTAGGTGGATTCTCATTATTGTCCAAACTGTATGGAAAATTTGCCATCATCTGAAGTTCGTTTGAAAAAAAATAAGTGAGCGATACATTTGTTTGTTTTGTTCAAAAAACAAATGTATGTTTTAAACATACGTTTGAAAATAAATAAGTGAAAGATAGCAATACAATATAAATTTATAGTTGTTTCTCTTTCTTCCATAATTATTACACACTGTAAATATTTAATTATTTTATATTGTAGATGTTCCAATTGTTTCGACTGCCCTTGCTGTTTTCAAACGTTAACAATTCGAGCTGGACATGCACCAATTAGGCCTGCACCTATTTCCACTGGTGACGATGTAAAATTAACGCCAAAAAAGGTGTATTATTTATGCTGTTCATTGTGTCGATGGAGTTCAAGAGATGCTGGTATACCTGATCAATATGTTGCCACTGGTGGATGGCCAGAGCAGGAAAATCCTCAGGCATCTCGAATCAGTGCACTAATTGATTTTCATAAAATTTTGGCATCACGAGAACGTCAACAGCAAGAACGAAAGAAGTTTGATCCAAAGCGTATTTCATTACAATTTGAAAAATTTGGATTAACATCAGCAATGGCACGTAAACGTGCTGGATTACCAGTTGTTTCGGAAACTAAAGGACAACAGGTTGATTTTCCTCATCCATCAATAGCGTCAGAGAATGTTGAGGAATTAGATGAATCAATATTCACTGAGCCTGTTGATATAACAAAAATTACTACGTTAGAGCAACGACTTCAGCATCCTGAGGTTCAGGCCGAAAAGATTAATGAATTGCGTCCGCAACACAAGAAATTTCTGGCTAAACGTTCGCAACGTTGTCGTGCTTGTGAGCACAATGTTAGTAAACCAGAGTTTTCTCCACAGTCGATTAAATTTAAAATTCAATTGGCAGCTTTTTATCATGTACCAGAAATACGAATTGTGACATTTCAACCATTACAAGTTGGCAAAACTAGTGAATTACTATTGAAATTTTGTAATCCAACTCAACATCAAACAAGAATAATATTGTTACCATTTTATACCGAAACTACTGCTACTACAACATCAGCCTCAGGCGAGCGCGAGGAACTTAAACATGAAAATATACAATTGGGCTGTGAATCTCCTAATTTATTGCCATCAGCAGTTCGTCAAATAATGGTGACAGAAGATCCAAAGCCGATTAAAATTATTCCAAGTGCATCAATTGAATTGCCCGCCAGTCCATTAATTTTACCAGCACGTGATGATGCAGCTGAATACGATGATACTGTTGATACTTATAATTTCCAAGACGATCCAAAATTAGTTATTTGGCGTAAGGGAAATAAAGCTGTATTAAAATTACAAATAATGCCCTATGATCCTGAGAAAGGAAAAGAGAATGAGCCAGTTATTGTTGGATTCGTTATGCAATATGGTTATGTTAACACAATCGCAACACTTGAGCACAAAACTCCGCAAAAAGTCGATTTAAAAGTTAAATTATTTCTTACACTAGATAAACTTTGTGGTAAAGTTTAAAATAATATTAAATTTAAATTATTTATGCACGAAAAAAAAATAAAATATATCATTTCACCGCCTGATCATTTATAATTATTAACTGAAATTTACTATCGATGTATGCTTTTGTTACTATTTGCAAATATAGATAAACATGGTATTGAATTAATAATAAGAGAATATAGCTTTTATTAAACATTTATTTCGGGATTATAAACCATACATATAAATGTAATAATTGTTTATAACCGACGACCACGACGACCTCCCTTCCTGCGAGTAGAGTCTGATGGGATAGGTGTAACATCTTCAATGCGACCGATTTTCATGCTGGAACGAGCAAGAGCACGAAGTGCAGATTGTGCTCCAGGTCCAGGTGTCTTTGTTTTATTTCCACCGGTAGCTCTCAATTTAATATGAAGAGCAGTGATGCCAAGGGTTTTACATTTTTCTGCAACATCCTGCAAAAAAGATAAAATGAAACAAATTATTACAAAGAATTGCAATCATCATTTGAATATTGGTACAAATTATTTTTCTATCAACATGAACGTTAAATATTTCTTTTAAATCATAGTGCTATGTTAAACAGGGTGTGGTTAAAATAAAAAATTTAATGTTATCATTACTTGTGCAGCCAACATAGCAGCGTACGGTGAAGCTTCATCACGATCAGCTTTCACTTTCATTCCACCAGTGACACGTGCAATTGTTTCTCTAAAAAAAATATGAAAAAACCAGTTTTAAATGTTGAATATAAAATGATTATTCAATTAAATAGTATTGAATTAATATTACACTAATGTTAGAGTATAATTTTTTGTGCTTACCTGCCAGATAAGTCAGTCACATGAACAAATGTGTCATTGAAACTTGCAAAAATATGAGCAACTCCAAAAACAACTTCTCCCTCACGTACTTGAGGACCAAGGGATACTTGAGCCTCCTCTTTCTGTACTTTTCCTCGTTTTGGTGCCATTTTCGCTGCAATTGAAACATTGTGGTTAGGTTAGGTGAATTTATAATTGAATAATTGATATTATTATTAAAGTCTAAACTATCATTATATTCGCATTGCAATATTCCAAAAATTAGACATTAATATTTTCAATTGAAGTTAAATGATGTGGTTGATTGGCACACAAGTATTTTCAGTGTGATTGCACGTATAGGTTAGACACGTTACAATCGCACTTGTTGTTTTGTCTGATTTTAAACCACCAGGAAATTTTTCAATCACCAATTGGTCATTGCCCTATTTATAGCAATTTTTATAGTATATTATTATCCCACTTTTAATTACTTACTTAAAGAAATGCGTTATTTTCTTACGCAGCCTTCTGCAACCGTCTCAATACCAGGAGGTCCAAAATCAACAGGGACCATGCGTTATTAGGTTATACTTGAACTCAATGGACTCATCAAAACAGGATGCTTATACAGCTCCTAGCGGACAGAAATTGAACCATCAATATTTTAAATATTCTGAACCTTTTCATTTAGTTTAAACAAAAGGAAATTCTAATTTTATTACAAAATTCGTATATGAATTAATAAAAAATTCTATGTGGCTTGATTTAATTTAAAAGTTTTTTTTTTGCGGTATGTAAAAAAATTGATTTATTATTAAAAATTGTGTTTCAAAGTAAATAATTATAGGATATTTTAGGTGTGTATTGTAGTAGATTATTAATATAAATATTTTAACAGTCAATATTTTAATGCACAAATATAAAAAATGTTTTTCTGTGGAAAAGTTATAAAGACATAACCTAAAAAATTAAAGTGATAAATGAATAATTTAAATACAGTGATAAAATTTATGTTGATTATCAAATAATGTACTATTTAAAACTCCCTTGATAAATTATATTATCACAATTTCATATATAAATTACATATATGCATATATAAACATATTATATAAAATATAGCGCTCTATTACATAAGCAAAAGTAAAAAACCAAATTTGATTTTTCCCGCGCTATCCATAAAAAAATGAATACAGATATTTTTCTTTGTGTTTATAAAAATATATACATATTATTCCATTGTTTTATGTACCCTCAAATGCGCATGTCACACACGTCTTCTAAAATACTTTTTACGAAATGTAAATAATAAAAAGAGTATTGAAAATGAGGTTATTGAATAATTTTATCAAGTACTCCAGCATATTTTAGGCAATACAATTATAAACACATCTTAAAGACATATGTTCACATAAATAAATCAATACAGAATATTTAATTAATCCCATAAATTATTATTATGCATTAGAGTAACAAGGAAAAAAAAGAAAAAAGATATAAAAATAGATTTTAATAGCTAGAGTCGCCATGATGATCAAAAGTGGCGCCATCTACGACTAATATGAACTCTCCCTGTGGTGTCGCGCCCAGGGTAAGCAGGCGGAGGAGGTATACGACCACGTACAGACGTACACAGAGTACAGGAGTTCTCTCACTCTCGCACTCTCGGCCATATTTGTTGTTGTCGTCGATGGGGTAGGCGAGAGACAAACAGGGCCCCCGAACTCTAAGTGTCTTCGCGATCTTCCCAACATAAATTATGGCTTTGACATCGCCAACAAATGATCTGTGAACATTTTATATCATTCACCGCAATAATAAAGTGATCAACAAAGATAAAAGTGCAAAATCTTTAACGAAAAATAAAAAATAAAAAGGAAAATTCACAGAAAAAACTGGCGGGTTGTGAAGTCTCAGCTGGCCCTGTTTCTTACGTGCGCGAGTGTTTTGCAGGACTTTTTTGTCACGTATGAAAGTAGTGGTAAAATAATAGGGGGGTAGGGTTGGTGTGTGCAAACGGCTCGTGACAAAGAGTGTACACAAAGAAAAGGTAAGAAAGAAATGTCTTTGTCAAATTTA